>CM068835.1:35772400-36021905 GCA_028554795.2 Sinohyriopsis cumingii
AACAAATGTAAAACAAATATGACCACATCATCTTGACCATTGCAGTTCATTTCAAAGCACAAATATATTTTGGAAGGAAATTGACATCAGTACATGTTGTTGTTTCCAGACCTTGAGTGATGTTTTTGGCTGCCTTGAATGGACATTATCAACAACAGATACTGTAAAGAAAATAAACCTGAAAGTGCACTCTCAGAAAGCAATACTTATGTGCCTCTAAAAGAGACACCATCTTAATTTATTGTTATGTGCCAACCATGTCTTTGCAGAATTTGATAATAAATTTGTTTTAAAAAAATTACTTTCGTGTATATAATAAGTGTTAATAAACATTTAAAACAAAATTTCAAATAGAAAGAACACGGGGCAGTTTTTCTTTTTTTTTTTGATTTTAGGATGTTGTACGGTATATTTATATGATGATGCAAGAGATATTTGTTTTGTAACATGGGCTGACTTGAATATTTTGAAGTTCTTTATTTAAAGTTTTGGTATATATTGTATTGAGGGCAATTATCATAATACGTATTGTCATACAAACTGGCTGGCAATACTAAGTTCTAGGTCTAATTGGGCACTCAGTGTTTTTGTCATCTAAGTTTTCTTGTGGTGTATCTGCAGTTAATCCTTTTTTATGTTTATTTGATATTTGCTGTCCTTGCTTAATTTTGAGATCTACTGATAATACACCAGAAGAACATAATGGATGGCCTGTTGTCCATCATCTGTCATCCAATCCATCATCTGTCATCCAAGATACATCTGTCTTTGGCACAAGTTTGTTATCACTAATTCTTCTAAACTATGTGGAAGATTGCCTTGAAACATTACACACAGTTAATCCTAAATAAATAAGTTTATACTGTCATGTTATTTAAGCCTATAAGCCTGTTGACGTATAAGCCAACCCCCCCAACTGAATAGGTAAAAACATTAAGAAGTGCTGACCCATGAATAAGCCAACCCATCAGTCTGAGATGACATCACAGCATGCACACATTAAGTTCTAAATGCATTTATTTAGGCAAATCACATTTCTAAAACCAGATATTTTCATCAAGCCAGGTGTAAATGAAAGTATGTACATTAATTGATAAGTAGAAAGTCAAAAACAAGGCTAAAAATTTTAGTGTTAAAGTCTTAATTTAAATAATGAAATCCACATACAAAGATCCTGAATTATAAAAAATTCTTTCACTTTAAAACTTTGATTTTGGCATCTGAATTCCAACAATTTAATAAAACTCAGTTTCTGTTGTGGGTGTGCTCTTGTCATAGACATCGTCATTGTCATTACAGTCATCTGATATGTCATTCTGTGTCATCTGAATCAAATATGGCATCATCCTCAGTTTCATCCATGGCATTGCTGTTACAGCACTTTCGAAATGATTTGGCAAGTTGATGTCTGGCCTCGTGAAATCTCTGCCTTTTGTCAGCTTCATTGCTCCTGAACAGACCTAGTGGCTCTAATACATGTATGGTGGCATTTTCTGGTGGATGAACATGTATCAGATAGAACTCAAATACAGTATTGCCTGTTTTTCACGCATTATCTGACCTGTAAAGTTAGCAAAACTACTTGTTTGACTCCATGACAGCAATTATTATATGAGCTGTGTGGCATTATTAGGTATGTGATCTCTTCTTCAGTGATCTACAGTAACAATAAATACTGGTACTTTAAAAAAACACATTTCGGTGGCCGAGTGGTTAGAGTGTCTGTCTCGGGTGTGGGAGGTTATGGGTTCAATCCCTGGCCGAGTCATACCAAAGACTTACGAAAATGGTACTAACAGCTGCCTCGTTTGGTGTTGAGCATTAAGAGGTTAGTGTTAGGACTGGTCGGACTGGTGTCAGGGTAATATGATATAGTCCTTAGTATTGTGTGTATGATACAAATATTTAGCTAAAATGAAAACCAAATCTCCCTGATATATATGCACAAGTGAGGAGAAAAGTTATCTGCAAGCACCACTTGCATCGGATCTGCTTCTACTATTCCCTCAATATAAATACACATATAAATAAAAGGAATATCTTTTTACCTTTTACTAAATTCATTTATTATTTGTGTTTTAAACAGAAATCTGTTTAACAGAAAAATGAAGTCACTGAGCTGTCTGTGTTACAATAAATCTTGGAGCTGTCATGATCAACTATAAACTTATTTCAGTCAGCATGCTGTAATTTTTTTTATTTATTTCATGCAGTATTATTTTGTGTAAGATTGCGTTTTAAACAAGTATGCACAAGTCAAGTTCGTGTAGACATGATGGTTGAGTGGATGCCTGTTATTCAATTAAATGTGCATGCCAACTACAAATGTAACACACCAATCCAGTGGCCTAGTGGTTATAGCGTCCGCCTCGGATGCAGTAGGTCATGGGTTTGACCCCCGGCCGAATCATACCAGATACTTATAAAAATGGTACTAACAGCTGCCTTGCTTGGTGCTCAGCATTAAGAGGCTAGTGTTAGGACTGGTTGGCCAGGTGTCAGGATAATGGGACTGGATGGGACATCATGCTAGATGTCTACGGCATGATGCTCCAGTGTTAGACATCACTATAAACTGTTACACTGCAGACATCATAGCAATATGACTGAAAAATTGTTAAAAGCTGCATTGAAAAAAAATCAAATCCAAAGGTACTTTTAAAAATAAATTTCAAATTTTCAAATTTAGCACTTGGCCTACAGGTCACCCAACCCCACTTCTGTCAGGCTTTAATTTGTCCTCAATTGTTCAGCTTGTACACAAATATATGCGGTTGTATTAGGTCAGGTTTGATTTTCACCATTTTTCAACTGGAAATGTGGCCTAGTTTGGCTTAGAACTTACCCTTTTATTGCACATATTTTTATTTTTGCTTAATAAATTTTGAAGGACTTAATGGATTCAAGCTAAACTTGGAATCAGGCCTTCCATTAAGAAGATCTTGGTAATGTTTGATTTTCACCATTTTTGACTTGGAAATTTTCTCTTCTGTTTGTATCATAATTTTGATTTTTTGTCATTTTCATGTGAGCTCTTTGAATAATTAGAGTTAGTGACCTGGCATATATTTTTAAAGATTGACTTTCCTAATAAGTTCATGTTAGATTTTCACAGTTTTTCAGCATAATATAACACAGTTATGACCTCTGTTTGATGTAGAATGTTCCCCATTTTTTTGGTATTTATAATAATTGTTTACACAGTAACATTGAGGAAGTTCATAAATCTAAACCAAAATTTGCTATATGGCTTTTTATTAAGAATGCCTGAGTTCAGTTTTCACTATTTTTTCCAACTTATTTTTGATGAGTTATGGTCCTTGTTTGAACTCTCTAGTTTGCCCTTCAGATGGAGTTTCATTTCCGCTCAAGAGCCTTTGAGACTTTACATTAAGATGATCATGGTCATGTTTGACTTTCACAATTTTCATCAAAATATTAATACCCCTAAATTAATACCCCTGTTTTAGAGAGAACTTTGCAATTTATTTGTATCAGAATTTGTGGGGTGGGTGGGTGTTGGTTCACTGATTTGTTGAAAAGAAATCAATTTTGGTACAAGTCTTTACTTTAAGAAATGTTAGATTAGGTTCAGCTCTCATGTTTTTTAAGACAAAAATTTAGAAAGTTTTAGTCCCTGCTTTTATTTTAAAACTTTGCCAGTGAATTGCATCACATGGTCAAGGAATTGATACGGCTTCTGGTAAATATAAATTACTTAACCAGTCATGCAGTCTGCAAGTACCTGTGTGTGTGTGCTCACAATTTTCTAGTTATATCGTTACAATGTCTGCAGTGTGGCAGTTTATAGTAATGCCTAGCACTGGGGGATCATGCCGCAGTCACGTAGCATCATGTCCCACAAAGTCACATTATCCTGACACCAGCTGACCAGTCCCAACACTAATAGCTTAATGCTGAGCACCAATTGAGGCAGCTACTAGTACTAAATCTTTGGTATGACTTGAGCAGGGTTAGATAAGTCTTTGGTATGACTCTGCGACCTAACACATCTGAGGAGGACACTTTAATCACTTCAGCCACTGGAGTGGTCCAGTCTCAGAGACTCTAGAACCTCCATCTATACATGTATGAGAAACATCTTTACAATCAGGCTCTGAAAAACTAGATACAAAATGTCATGGCATGATTCAGAATACTGATGAAAGACACTTAAAGCCAGACAATCAGATCAAGATAGGCTGCATATTTTTGTTTCAGAATAAGACAGTTATAAATGAGATGGAACCATTGCTGCAAGTGGCCAACCAGGTACACAGGAGAATCAAACGGCTTGATAAGGTAAGTATCACAGTAACATGCTTGCTGATTGCCTTGAATTTTAATGCAAGCAGATTGAAGATAAAGTCAACAGATTGTTTGTGTCCTTGACATTCATAGTCCCATCTGTTTTACACCGTCCTAATAAGCAGATGGCTGTATTTAATATTCGTGGCTCTTTTGTAAACAGATACATGCTTGTGTTTACTGTCAAAGTGAGTGAAAACATACATGTATATATGTCAGACTCGGGAGCATACATGTGTATATGTCAGACTGGGGAGCATACATGTATATATATGTCAGACTGGTGAGCATACATGCATATATGTCAAACTGGGGAGCATGTATATATGTTAGACTGGGGACATACATGTATATATGTCAGACTGGGGACATACAGTACATTGATATTTCTTGGTACAAATTAGACAGATATGTTTGGATGGCACATAGGTTTGCCAGAATCATCAAAATTGAATTCATTCATTTCAGTTAAATGAAAAAAGAAATTGGCAGCTGAAGTAATGCAAGGTTTATATAGTTATCTGCAGAATTTCAGTGCACAACAACTGCCTAAAGTCATGTACACCACTCCTTCAATAACTCATGAACTCACTTTAAACATGTGGTTACGTGTGGATCACATTTTTATATACAAGAAAATACAAAAAAATTGAACTATTTGTTGAACATGAAGAAAATCAGAATCAAAATTGGTAATTGAAACCTTTATTTAGTGATAATTTTATTGTCAAAAATAGTTTTTTTTCCAAGTGAAATTCATGTTTTATTTGTATCTTTAAGTTTGCTTGTTTTTTTTTTTTTAAATTCTATTTCATGCTATTGTAATATAACTTTATTTACTGGATTTGACATTTTCCAGAAATTAGTTTGACCTGATTGTTTTTTCTCAAACACTAATACAGTAAAAACTGCTATGAGTGACCACCTTTCATTTCTGAAAACAATTGTAATGCATGGATTGATTTTATTATATAAACGCTCAGTTATGAGCGACCACCTGCTGAACGCGACCAGCAAACATGATGTCTTGGCAAAATATGCATTTCGACACTGCTATGAATGACCGCGTCGCAAAAATGAGGATAAACTCCACCGACCTTTATTTAATCCCTGTAAAAATGACCTCTCGTACCGTTCTAAATTGAAAACAAGTTTTAAAAATAGGCTGGCTGCTGATGTCTGAATTGTTTTAGCTATGTCTATAGTGTTTTATAGTTTCTGTTGTAAACCAGACTAAAGTATATGTAGATTATTTCCTAGTCTGGTTCCCAGCTTTGTATGCTCCCTGCGTTGTTCTCCACTATTCGTATAGGGGTGAGCAATGCAGGAAGCATTAAAAGCAGGGAACCAGGCTAATTATTCCCACACTTTGCCTGCTTCCTGGCCTTACCGTAGGACCCAACATCCCTATCAATGACCATATCGCGAGAACAGACAGACACCACTGACCTGTATGTAATCATTTGTTACAACAACCGCTTGATTAGTAATGATTGTTCTGATAAAAAACAAACATAAAAGAAATATTTAAAATATGTGATCTTCAGATGTAAATGTGATTTTATGTTTAATGATTGAAATATATCTTTATTGCTATATAATTTTTTTTACATGAATGCATTCAATATTTTAGCAAGAACTATTAATAAAGAATACAACATATGTACATTGATTGTGGTTATTTTTCTTGAAATTGTTCAGAAACTGGGCCTTGGAAACATTTTTTTTACAAATCTGCTGTGAGAATCCACCTGTCTTGAGAGACCGCTTTTTGTTGGCAGAAAGGGCAGTCTCTCATAACAGGTTTGACTGTAATAGAAACTTTGTATCGAATGCTGAGCTAGTTCCTGACCTTGATTCAGAAATCAGTGCTTAAAGTAAACAACTTTAAAAAAAAAAATCATATTCTTTCTCAGAGTAAAATCATTGGTTTTAGTCAAGGCCATACTGGGAGTATGTGATGTTAGGCATGTAAAAAGCTTATGTGTTGTTCTAGAAACATGATCATGTGACCCTCTTATGGGAATCTGTTTAGCATCTTAAATTAGTGTACAACTCTTATCTATAGAGAATTTAGTCAGACGGGGTTTAAACCATTGACACTTAAAGGTGTTTTGTTGTGACCAGTTTGAGTTGAATTTTTAATTTTTCTAAAAATTATTTGGATTCCAAGAGGTTATTTTTTGCCTGGAAATACGTGTGCTCTAAATTTATTCTTGGACCAAGACATTTATAGAAATTTACACAGAATTCAATCACTGGAATATTATTTTCTGTGATTCAACAAAGAACTGTTGACAAATCAGTATGACCCTGACCACAGCATATGTCATCGCCTTCCATTTTGGGTTTCTTCGGTATTCAAACTCAGTTTCATTAGGACTTTTTATTACTAGGATTTCTATTTTTTAATTCTTGGATTATTTTTTGATTTGATTCATAGAACTGTAAGTTTTTTTTCTCATTTTTACCTTGTTGTTCTTGGGAAATAAATTATTTGTTAAATTTTACAAAGTTTGTTGTCTTTAACTCATTTCTTGTTACTATTTTAATGAGCCTTAAACATAACAAATCAAACTGTTATAAATATTATTTTGTAAGTCATATCAATAAATGACCTTAAATTAGCCTACTTATTAAAAAATGTGAACAAAGATAGCAAGGCAACTAAGGGAAATGAATACTTGGTGAAGTTAAAAGTTTTGTTTTATAGATATGGTTCATTGTGGAGAAACGAGTTTCAGATTTTGTAGTTAACTCAAAAATCCTAAATTGGCATTCAGAAATTTCCTCAAGAATGACAAGTTTCACTATTACATGCAATGAAATCATGGCATTAATAATTACTAATAAAAGAATTAGAAAACTAGAGTTTCGATGTTGATGGTTGTTTCATGAAATAAATGTCCTTAGTTTTTAAAAGGAATCATATGAAGCAGGGAACCAGACTAATAAACAACAGGAAAAGGAATTGATGTAATACAGTCCTTTTTTGCACATGTGAAGTTGTTTAAACCAGTTGGAATAATGTTAACAATCTTTCATATGTTGGGCATCTTGAAAATAAAGGCAATTTAAACCGAAAATAAAACATCTTCATTAGAAAAAGTGCTTTATTGGCAATTATTCTCAATGTGATTATAAAATGAGTATTCAACAATTAACCAGCCCACTTTCCCTCCCCCCATCTTCTGTGGTTTTCTTGAGGTCCAGCGGGTTGGCATCATTTCTTACTTTCTCAAGGTCCTTGTTAACTCACACCCTTGCTTATAGTGCAGCCTATATGTTTGGACCTCAATGTACATGAGATATCAAGGGAGAGGTGTAATTTGATTTTTAAGGTATTTTTAATGAAGAAAAGGGACTTGGGCTTTGAAGGAAGAAATAGATTAGTTGACATTTTATCATTTATTAATTTGAAAACAAAATTAGTTTAGAGAAAAGGAAATTTATTATTTTATACACTGGTAGTTGGAGGCAATAATGGGTGAATAGTAAAATTAAATCTGCAAGCTCCAGATTAGAAATTCCGTAATATAGACTTCTTGATAAGTCCATCTCTGTAGAGTTGGGGATATATAGAAATCCTTATGTCTCTTTGTCCATCTGCCAATCCATCCATCCATCTATCCATCCATCCATCCATCCATCCAACCAACCAACCAACACATGTTAATGCAACTAGTCCTTAGAGTCATTGCTTCTAGCTTATCTGGCAGAAAACTAAGTGTGCTTATAGTATTGCCTATGTCTCTTGTGCATTGTCTCTCTGTCCATCAACACTGGTGAGCATTCGGGAGGCTTCATTTCTGATAAGATCTCAATCATACTTGATTTGCAAGTTGATATTATCAAGATCTTGGATGAGTTCAGTTGATGAGCACATCCATGGATATTAATGAGGTGACCTTGCATTGGATTGGTTGAGCTTGTGAACACTTTTATTTCTGATCAGATTTTGTTGAGCTGATATCACCTAGATCTCTGATTGTTTGAATTATGGGTGACATTCATTCATATTAATGAGAATAGCCTGCATCTGATTGGCTGAGAGTGTGAACACTTTAGATGACATGCCATATTTCAGATCAGAATTTGATCTGACCTGGTTTGGAAGCTTGTATCATCAAGATTATGGATGAGCATCCTTCATGCATAATAATAAGGTGGTTTTGCATCTGATTGGATGAGTTAGTTTCTGATCAACATCCATGATAATAATGAGAGGTGGTCTTGCATCTGATTGGATAAGTTAGATTCTGATCAACATCCATGCATAATAATAAGGTGGTTTTGCATCTGATTGGATGAGTTAGTGTCTGATCAACATCCATTTATAATAATGAGGTGGTCTTGCATGTGATTTGATGAGTTAGTTTCTGATCAACATCCATGCATAATAATGAGGTGGTCTTGCATGTGATTGGATGAGTTAGTTTCTGATCAACATCCATGCATGATAATAAGGTGGTCTTGAATCTAATTGGATGAGTTAGTTTCTGATCAACATCCATGCATAATAATGAGGTGGTCTTGCATCTGATTGGATGAGTTAGTTTCTAGAAACCTCCATGCAAGATAATGAGGCGGTCCTGCATCAGATTGTTTGAGCATATGAATACTTCAGAGACCATATTTCTCAACAAATTTTTTTCATACTGGCTATGTATGCTTTTCTCAAACATGTCTCAGATGAGTTTTATTCTTTGTAAATTCCATGCCTAGTAATGAGGTGATCTTGCATTACATTGATTGAACTTGTGAGAATTGTAGAGGCTGTATTTCTAAACAAAGTTTGACTGTTCTTCCCATTTAAGATTGTCTTCAGGATCTCTTGAGTTTCATTGTGAGCAACATTCATGCATAGTAATGAGATGATCTTGCATCTGATTGGATGAGTTAGATTCTGAGTTTGATGGAGAGCAACATCCATTCATAGTAATGACGTGATCTTGCATCTGATTGGATGAGTTAGATTCTGAGTTTGATTGTGAGCAACATCCATGCATAGTAATGAGGTGTACTTGCATCAGTTTGGCTGAGCTTGTCAAAACTCTAATAGCCTTATTTCTCATCAGATAACTGCCAAAAAGAGAAGGCAAAATGTTGAAGTGAGTGTTTCATTACCTTTTTATTTTATGTATTACTGCTGTTGAATGTATTGGTGGGGTGTATAATGTTTTATGTGTATTATAAAGCTTTATGACAGTAATTTAAACATTTTTGGAAAACGTGACAGTGCAGAGTAGATGACAAAATTAAGCTGCAAAAACCACCAAAGCAAATGAGATCTTCAATATATCCCTTCTTTGCTGTAACTAGTGCATAAAACATATTTTTCTTTGTCGTTTGTAATTTAATCTATGCCAGATTTGTTGAAAATGGGGACACTTAGTCTGCTACCCTTGGGATCTTAGGTGCATATTCAGGTGAAATAAAATTAAATGTTAAAAGGTTATTAACATATTTTTATGCACCACATCATCATGTTTTGTAATGTTCTTAAATGATCTTTTCATTCTTCTGGCTTCCCTCATGTAATTTTTCTTTGCTGTGGTAATTTCAATAAATTTTTTGTTAGAATCACAAATTTTTTACCCTCTTGTCCCAGTTCCCCAGGTTGCCAATGGGCATATCTGCCTTACACATGCCATTTGGTAGGTGAATTGCTATTTACACATATTTTCTGGTCCAGTTTGGATATAGTTATTGCTCTTTTTCCATCAGTTTTAACTCACTGTTAGAGCAGATTATTGTAACCAGCATAGCTTCAGGAACCATTAAACATATTCTGATGGAATTTGGTATGAACATTGTTTCATAGACTTTGATGTACCTATTAAGGGTTTTGTCATGTCAGCTCCCTTTGGATAAAGTTATGGTCCTTGACAAATAACTTACATCTTCAGTGGGATGTTCCTTGCAACCAGTATAGTTTGAGAACCATTCAACACATTCTGGTGAAACTTTGGTTTAAACATTGTCACAGGCTTACATTTTACCTTGTATGAGTTTAGTTTTGTTTACACCAGTTGTATCAGTTATGGATTTTCTTGTCATCACATGGAAACGATTTTTGACAGAGTTATGTCCCTTGTCTATGCACTTTATGTTTGTAAATGGGATGTTGCTTGTAATCAGTATGGTTCAAGAACTATTGCATATATTCTGATGCAGTTTGTATAAACATTGTTCCACATATATGGATGCCAGTTTATGGTTTCGTCTCTTCTGCAACATTTTACCAGAGTTGTGGCTCTTGTAGATCAGCATCATCGTTTTTAAATGGGATGTTATTTGTATAGATGAGGCCTTGTTAGAGTTGAATTTTAAGCATTCCATGTGTCAGTATAGTGGAACTGTGATTATGAATACTCTTCTCCAAACTTTGACACAACTTTCTCAGTTACAGGCACTACATAACAATTTGTCTTCAATGGAACACCAAGATGCAACCATTGCTAATAGCTCAAGTTGGTGTGTTTTGTTGAAAACCAGATTAGGATAGAGTTGTGTGTAAAATCTCATCATAATGTTTTAAAATAAGCCAAGAGCTAAAAAAAAGTCCATTAAATCAAGTTGCAGTTTCAAAAATAAAGTTCACATAGTACAAAGGTATACCATATATGCTTGTGTACAAGTCGGATTCAGTTTAAAGCTTCAGATTGGGATATGTGCAATTTGTTAGGAGTCATTACTTGAACAACATTGTACCCTGATCTGGTGGTGCAATATGTGATGGCAGAGCAGATTCTGTGTTGTGTGCAGTTGGGATCAGACTTACATATGAGTACATATAGTATATAATATATCACCTGTTACTTCCTTGTGTGTACATGAGTACATAAGGTATATAATATATCACCTGTTACTTTCTTGTGCGTACATGAGTACATAAGGTATATAATATATCACCTGTTACTTTCTTGTGTGTACATGAGTACATAAGGTATATAATATATCACCTGTTACTTTCTTGTGTGTACATGAGTACATAAGGTATATAATATATCACCTGTTACTTTCTTGTGTGTACATGAGTACATAAGGTATATAATATATCACCTGTTACTTTCTTGTGTGTACATGAGTACATATGGTATATAATATATCACCTGTTACTTTCTTGTGTGTACATGAGTACATAAGGTATATAATATATCACCTGTTACTTTCTTGTGTGTACATGAGTACATAAGGTATATAATATATCACCTGTTACTTCCTTGTGTTAAAATATGGCATTCAAGTATTTTTCTTCATTTTACATAATAAGACATTAAAAGTTCAAGGTATGCTGTTTCAGGGCCTGGTGAACTATCTCCCTGATATGAAAACAGAGACAGAGAGTGTTATAGCCGATGTTTACAAAAGATTCCAACATCTCCATGGTCTTCTGCAGATCAGGTGCGTTCACAATGCCAACTTGTAAATCTGGAAAAATCAATAAATATGCAAATTATTTGAAAAGGTGATTTTTACAGAGTGAAACAAAAATCAGACCTTGTTTCTTTATATTCTGCAACTGATCACTCAGATTTTTTTCTGCTTTGTAACTTACAGCTGCTTGAAATTCATGAATGCCTATAAATCGTCATTAGAAAGTGCTTTGCATCGTTCATTGGAAGTTCTTCAGCATGAAAGTCACAGCTGGATAATTTTTAGTTTTGGATCTCATTTTTAAATTTACTTTGTAATTTATCGCAGTTTGAGATTAAGAGGTAAAACTTTATATTTGTGTACATCATTATTACAAGGTGTGTTACATATCAGCTTGTTTTATTCAGCATTTGGAGCCTAGTCTTCAAGGTGAAAGTAACAGGTTTCTATGGTTGCTTTTATTTCTGTTATGCTGTTTGAGGTTAAGGTATCATCCATGGTGCAGCTGTGTTTATCTCTTTCATGGCATCTATGTATCACAATAAAGGTTTTATCTTCAAAGTCAAGGTCATTGGTAAAAATATTTCCCATTTCTGCACTTTTGTTTAAATGCGGTTGAGATAGATCCATGAAACTTGGTTCCTTTTTATGTCTGTCCATTAATTCTTCCTTTATATAAAGAGCCACATTAGCTTGCTTGGTTGGATGGCATTTCAGCCTACCCTTTATGTAAAAAACCACATCAGCATCATTTAATTCTTCTACCATGCAACTCTTTATCTGAGGGCACACCCTTGTGTGTCACCTCGAGTGACATTTAGAGTTATTGACATTAAACTGGCCTCCTAATATGGAAGTTGTTTTCTGTGGGATTTCCAGAGCTAATGTCTCTCGGATATATTGAGATAGATACCACAGGGAGCCAGGTTCTCATGCTGTCCATCTCCAAATTGGGGAAAATGACAGCAGTTCTATCCCCCATGACACGATTTTTTTCTGGCTGCTATTTGTGCAAGAGACTGCTCTGGTTAGGTGTGCACATCATGCTGGTTGGAAGTTTCCTTCCACACACTCAGTCATGCAATATTACACATAGGCATTATCTACGTGTTATATCCTGCATAAATTCATCTCTTCAAAATTTATTCTGACTCCATCCAAGTATTGGTTTTTGCTGTCATTCTGGTTTCTAGTATTCTTATCTTTCTTCTAATGGACTCCTCTTAAATAAAATAGGAAATCATTGACTGTTTTTCCAAATTTTATTTTTTATGAAGCCCTTTTTAGTGTAGATAAAAAAACTCTATTAATTGAGGCTACAAATGATCTAAGGAAAAAGGCCAAAGATCAAAGCAAAAAGTAGAAAAATATAACAGGAAATTTGTAGATTTCCCTGTATACGTGTGTTTGTATATCTGTTTGTTTTAGATGTGAGGGAAAGATTTGTTTGTATTATGTTTATGTTTCCCCCCTTTTGTTTGTTTGTTTGTCCATGTTCTAGTACCAGACTTTCATGGGCTCCCCCACAGGTCTGTTCACTTCACATTGTATCATGTGACAGCCCTCTGTTATCAATGCTTATTACTCATCCAGTATGCAGGTTCCCTGTCCCTTGTCTGTATTACTTGGTGTTCCTATTAGAGGAGTGTTATATGTTAGCGCATATGTTGCACTTATTTGTATGGTAAGGTTAGTTGTTAGGGTTTAAAGAGAGTAAACAGAGGGAGATATTGTTGATTAAATCTTCAAGAGTTTTCTTATCCCACACCCCCATGCATGTGCCCCAAGGCAGGGCGTTGAACTGGGGTTCATCTGCCACATTGGTCTACCCAGGGTGTGGGAAATGTGTCCTGTTTGTTTTCTTGTCTTAAATGTATAATTTAGCCACATTCTAGCATGGTTTACACAGTATAGTCTGTTACATTCATATTACTTTATTTGCCTATTATTTCATCTAGATATAGAAGGTTGTTTCACAGTATGTTGTGGACAAACATTCACTGAATTTTGCATTTATTCAGTCTTGAAAAGTCCTTGAATTCAGAGAGTTATCTTGAAAATCCTTAAGTTTAAAATAAAGTGTGTTTTGTTTCTGAAACTACCCTGAATTTATATATATATATATATATATATATATATATATATATATATATATATATATATATATATATATATATATATATATATATATATATATATATAAGTCTTATGAATTTCTTCACAATCTAATTGAATTTTATCAGTATTGTTAAAACCATATTACTGAAATGTAGTTTAAAAATGAAAAGGTTTGGAAAATATTTTATGTTAAAGAATGTAATGTGATAAAATTGAATTGGTGAATTAGTACATAACATTTGTTGATATTTGAAAGAGTTGTGTCATTTTCCATACATCGCACATTAATTGGACCAACAATGCAAATGGCTATCCACGCTAACACCTGACCTATCATAAGCCAATTATATTATAACAAATGGAAATGTGATACACTTTATAGTGGTTGGCATGAAAGGGAGACAAAATGAGGTAATTTGCAAGGCTTGCAGCAAGATTTTGAATATTTCTGGCATGAAAGAAAGTGCTTTCAAGTCTCCTATGAAAAGTAAGAAACACGAGAATTGCAAGTTTGTATTACTTTGCATTCATTTAATGGGACTTGGATGAAAAGTGAGCTTTATGTAACTTCACCCACATGCTCGAGTGAAAGGTAATCATTGCCCTTCCAAAATCTGATAACAAATTTCTTGAGAAGTCCTTGAAAACAATATCTTTAGGGCTGGAATTTGCAATTAAACTATCACTTGTTTCTTCACCCTGTAGATGTAGACTTTTGTCAATTTTAGGGAAACACAAGTTTTAGAAGAGGTTTACGCAAGATTTAGGAAGGGAATTGAACCAATACAGCAGTTGGTAAGTGTAACACTAGGCTTTGACCTCAGATTGGGATGATGGTGTTTATATGGTCTTATTTTTGTGTGTCCTATTTTAGTGGGAAGCAAGACAAAGCGGTTATTTTTCCAATGGCAGCATTAGCATAAACAGTTTAAGGTTTTGATTAAAGGATTGAATTTGTGTATATTTCATTCATCCTATAATAGATTATCATTATATTTGGAATGAACCATTAGGAAGCTATGACAGTTCATTCCACAACATGTTTGCCACTTTTATCTTGGGGTCAAGGTCATAGTCATAGAAAATTTGTGTTCATGTTCTGGTTAAGGTTTTTTTCATTTGCTTATATTTCCCAAAGCCCTTGATGGATTTTATTTGGGATGATTCATTATGAAGCTAAGACAATTTATTTGATGACATGTATGCATATTCTTTTGACCTTGTGGACAAGGTCACAGTTGTAGAAAATTTGTGGAAAGGTTTGGTTCAAGTTTTTTCATTTGCTTGTATTCCTAAATCCTTTCATAGATTTTGTTCATATATTTCATGAATCATTATGAAACTAAGACAGTTCATTCTGTGACATGCTTACTTTCCCCATTTGACTTTGGGTAAGAGTCACATGGTTTACAGTAATGTTTTGATCATGGGATTAACATGGAGGCACAGGCTTTCTTGTTAAAGGTCAGAGATCATATCGGCTAAAAGAATTTTCATTTAGAAATGGCTTTAGTGATTTTGTTTGTAAAGTATAATTTTATTGTGCATCATAAATTGAAACCTTTTAACACAGTAAAACAGGCAGAAAAAAACCTAACATGCAAGAGTCCATTATTGCATATATAAATAATTGTATATTTCAGTTCTTTTGAGAATGTGATTATGCCAAAAAAGTCTTTCAAATAAACATATTTTCAGTCCCTGATGTGTGTAAATTAAATTATTTCTTCTTTAAAGTGTTAAATCATTACATGAAAGAAAACCCACACTTGCTTATGAAAGGACTAAAGATCTTAATTCTAAATTAGAAAAAACATGTATAAAAAAAGGATCATCAACTAAATGTAATAGACCTAGATGTTCTCACTGTTCTTTTATTAATGAAAATACTTCTTTCAATACTAATAATACGAAAGAAACTTTAAACATGCGTTGTAATACTAATTGTGCAACATCAAATGTGATCACATGCAAAAAAAGTGACATCCAATATATTGGACAAACCAGTCAACAAATATCTAAATGTATGAACCAACATAGATCAGACATAAAAAATTATATCGATCAATCATTCTCATCTCATGTTGCTGCCCATTTTAACAAGAGTTCCCATACTTTGCAAGATTTCTCCTTTCAACATATTGTTATAGCTATTTCAGAGATGGAACATCTGCTAAGGGAAGCCTATTGGATTCACCGTCTTAATACGGTATATCCAAAAGGTCTAAATTACAAAACACTATATGACATTCATTAATCCTTTTTTTTTTTAATTATGCCCCCTTTTTGCAATTAGTTAAGAATATTTCTATACATTTCTAATTTACAGAATAATTTAACTAGTGAAAGTGTAATTCAATATCTTAAAAATAAGTTAAACTAATTCTTTAAAAATGAAAGTGCATTTTTAAGTTAATTCTCAATACATTATGATTATTTATAAAATGCTTGATAAGTATTATGCACACCATAATTTTTTACTATATAAATTGAGTTCTGATGAAATAATGAACACTTATCAAAAATATATCAAGATATATATTATTATTTATTTTTAAATTTTTTTTTTAATTTTCATATTTTTTTATTTTATTTTTTTTATTTCTTTTTTAAATGTGCATTATACATAATAAAATAAAAATATTAATAAAACTGTTTATCTCTATTTATACATAACAATTATTTGCTTCTGATAATGTCATGACCCATTCCAGTGGAGATTCATTGCTAGCAGCAGTATCACATCTGGACCATCAAGAAGATGTTCTATAAGCTGTGAGAACATCATTATATAAATACTAGAGTTATTGAGTAAGAGGGAGACAAAAAAACAGAAGTTATTTAGGCTTATAGAGTTAATGAGGGAGACACAAAAACAAGTTATTTAGGCTTATAGAGTTAATGAGGGAGACACAAAAACAGAAGTTATTTAGGCTTATAGGAGTTTTTATTAACTGAATTCAGATATTTTAAACTGTAGAAGAATACTATAGTTAGAAATGTCAACACATCATTTCTTGAAATGTCTTTAAGCTTGAAATACAAAGAGCTTTCAGTTCTGCTTCCCAAAGTCTGTTCACAAGGCTTTATAGAGCCATTGTTATGTACTTCTGTGTTGTTAATTGAGTGACCTTTTTTCACAATGTATTTTTTTGAACATCATGACATTAGGAATGTTCTTTACTTGGTCTTTATCCATTGCCAGAGAGAAACTTTACAAGAGGAAACAAAGGAGTTGGAAAGAACGATAAAGGGTAAATATAATTTCTAATAAAGGAATATATATATAACTTTTCTGACATCTTATCTATAGTTCGGTATCATGTGTAACTCTCTGTATGTCATACTTTTTACTCTAGTTCATTATATTAGTTCCATGTTTGTTGTTGTTGTTGTTCTAGGGTTTAACGCTATTTTTGAGCACAAGATAGGCTATACATGGCGGCCAGTATAACTGGTGGAGGAAGAACCCTGGAAAACCCAGGGAAGAACCACTGACCCACAAGAAGCTACTGGCAGGCTTTCCCCACATGCCCACACTAGCCGAGCCTTGGACTCGAACCCATGCAGACAGAGGTGAGATGGCAGTGATCCGGAACGGTGAGCACTTTAGACCACTCGGCCACTCGGGGCCCCAGTTCCATGTTAGTGTGCTGGGGCTTATAGAATGTTAGGACCATCTTGAACCCCATACACTCTCAGCTGTTGAAGTCAGTCATAAAATTTTGTGTAATCCCTGTAAACTGTTGTGTAATGAATTTATTACCCCATAAACCTTCCTTAAATTTATTTCTTGAAAGAATGAAAAATAAGAATCTCTTAGCTGCCATCTTTGGCTATGCATACAATTGTTTACAAACAGCATGCTAGTTATAACAGTCACCTCCCTTGGACCCCCAAAAGATCCTGCCAAACAACTGACGAATCCGGATTGATTAATCAAAATCTACCTACTTTGGAGGGAAATTTCCACTGATGATAAACCAGTAACTCTGTTCTACGTGGATGTAAAATAAAATAATTAAATATATTTAATACGTAAATTAGATATTTGAATTTTATCTGTTGAAACTGAGGTTGTGTGCCATCTTATGTTGCCTATTGAATATTGCTAGTTATCATGTGACTTCTTATATTCCACATAAAAGTCACATGATCTAATTATGACCTTGTAATTCTTAAACCGTACTAGAATAATTTTTTATGAGAAATTCTGGATTTTATATCTTGGTATGGACCAATCATATTTTTAGAATTTCATTTATGATGTAATAATATATTATATACTTTATTAGTACATATCCGTTATTTTATGTACTCAATGCTTTAGTAGTGTAGGCCATTGTTTCATGGAGCCCCGATTGGTCTAAAGTGCTCACCATTACAGATCACTGCCATCTCACCTCTGTGCATATGTTCTTATGGGTCGGTGGTTGTTTCCAGGGTTTTCCCACGTTCTTTATCCACCATTTATACTGGCCGCAACAGAATCATTATTTCAGTAGTGGACCCGGGTGGCCAAGTGGTCTTAAGTGCTTGCTTTTACTAATCACTGCCATCTCACCATGGTTCATGTTGGTTTGAGTCTTAGGGCTTGGCCAATGTGGGTATGTGAGAAAGCTTGCCAGTAACTTGCTTATAGCTGTGGTTCACCTGGAATTTTCCAAGGTTATTCCTCTAGCAGTTATACTGGATGCCATATATTGCCTGTCATGCTGAAAAAGGAAGTTAAACCCACAATAACAACATCATTATCCAGTGATTTTTTTTTTATGAAAGGTTTTATGTGATCCTTCTCATCAGGGCATTATTAATATTTCAATTAACTACTGCATTTTTCAAGCTTGAGACTTTATACCTTGTGATCAGATTAATGCTGGTCTTACTTGTACGAGAAATTAAAAATTTTGTTTTGAAATTTTGATCCATCCTCTTGGAACAGGGCTTGGGCAGGCTAAGTTTTAAATAAAAGTGGAGAAACTCCTTAGGTGTTAGTTTTACATGTCTGAAAATTGTATGTGTTGTTGACCCGAACATCGTCAATGGGGGCATAAAGTTGCAGAGAACTTTGAAATTATTGAGTTAACCACATATACAGTAACTGGTCATGAAAGTACAAATTCAGATATGCAGCTAACTTTAGCCCATATGTGTATTCATACTGAAAGGACCCTGGGTCATAATATGGGCAGTACTGAGATTCTTACCCTTTCCCCCCTCCATACATACATATACTGGACATGAAAAGACCAACTTTCACAATAGGTCCATCTTTACACCCAGGAATGTTGTCAGACAAGCACATGATTTTGGGGATTGGGACAAAACAGGTAAGTGTGGGGATACATGTTTAATAAATGCCATCTAATAATGTCTTTAATAGTTTTCCATGACATACAGTCAGATCTGTTGTTTAGATATTGATTATTAACATCGGCAATAAATCTTTTCCAAAGGAACTCAATGTGATGCTTAGATGTTGATGGGCACTTCAGTGGAACTCTATGGGATGCTTAGATATTGATGTGTACTTCAGGGGAACTCTATGGGATGCTTAGATATTGTTGGGCACTTCAAAGGAACTCTGAACCGCTCCGGTGGCCTAGTGGTTAGAGTATCCGCCTTGGATGCAGGAGGTTGTAGGTTCGATCCCCAGCTGAATCATACTAAAGACTTACAAAAAGGATACTAACAGCTGCCTCACTTGGTGTTTAGCATTAAGTGGTTGGTGTTAGGACTGGTTGGCCTTGTGTCAGGATAATGTGACTGGGTGGGACATCGTGCTACATGTCTGCAGCATGATGCCCCAGTGCTAGACATCATTATAAACTGCCACACTGCAGACATCATAGCGACATGACTGAAAAATTGTTTAAGCTACGTTAAAAATCCAAATCACACACACAAAGGAACTCTGTGATGTTTAGATATTGATGGGCACTTCATTGGAACTCTATGGGATGCTTAGATATTGATGAGCACTTCAGTGGAATTCTATGGGATGCTTAGATATTGATGAGCACTTAAGTGGAATTCTATGGGATGCTTAGATATTGATGAGCACTTCATTGGAACTCTATGGGATGCTTAGATATAGATGAGAACTTAAGTGGAATTCTATGGGATGCTTAGATATTGATGAGCACTGCAATGGAATTATATGGAATGCTTAGATATTGATGAGCACTGCAATGGAATTCTATGGAATGCTTAGATATTGATGAGCACTGCCATGGAATTCTATGGAATGCTTAGATATTGATGAGCAATGCAATGGAATTCTATGGAATGCTTAGATATTGATGAGCACTTCAGTGGAATTCTATGGGATGCTTAGATATTGATGAACACTTCAATGGAATTCTATGGGATGCTTACATATTCATGGGCATTTCAAAGGAACTCTGTATGATGTTTAGGTATTGATGGGCACTTCAGAGGAATTCTTTGGGATGCTTAGATATTGATGAGCACTTCAGTGGAATTCTATGGGATGCTTAGATATTGATGAGCACTTCAGTGGAATTCTATGGGATGCTTAGTTATTGATGAGCACTGCAATGGAATTCTATGGGATGCTTAAATATTGATGAGAACTTCAGTGGAATTCAATGGGATGCTTAGATATTGATGAGCACTGCAATGGAATTCTATGGAATGCTTAGATATTGATGAGCACTGCAATGGAATTCTATGGGATGCTTAGATATAGATGAGCACTGCAATGGAATTCTATGGGATGCTTAGATATTGATGAGCACTGCAGTGGAATTCTATGGGATGCTTTGATATTGATGAGCACTGCAATGGAATTCTATGGAATGCTTAGATATTGATGAGCACTGCAATGGAATTCTATGGGATGCTTAGATATTGATGAGCACTGCAATGGAATTCTATGGGATGCTTAGATATTGATGAGCACTGCAATGGAATTCTATGGGATGCTTAGATATTGATGAGCACTGCAATGGAATTCTATGGAATGCTTAGATATTGATGAGCACTGCAATGGAATTCTATGGGATGCTTAGATATTGATGAGCACTGCAATGGAATTCTATGGGATGCTTAGATATTGATGAGCAATGCAATGGAATTCTATGGGATGCTTAGATATTGATGAGCACTGCAATGGAATTCTATGGAATGCTTAGATATTGATGAGCACTGCAATGGAATTCTATGGAATGCTTAGATATTGATGAGCACTGCAGTGGAATTCTATGGTATGCTTAGATATTGATGAGCACTGCAATGGAATTCTATGGGATGCTTAGATATTGATGAGCACTGCAATGGAATTCTATGGAATGCTTAGATATTGATGAGCACTGCAATGGAATTCTATGGAATGCTTAGATATTGATGAGCACTGCAATGGAATTCTATGGTATGCTTAGATATTGATGAGCACTGCAATGGAATTCTATGGGATGCTTAGATATTGATGAGCACTGCAATGGAATTCTATGGAATGCTTAGATATTGATGAGCACTGCAATGGAATTCTATGGAATGCTTAGATATTGATGAGCACTGCAATGGAATTCTATGGAATGCTTAGATATTGATGAGCAATGCAATGGAATTCAATGGAATGCTTAGATATTGATGAGCACTGCAATGGAATTCTATGGGATGCTTAGATATTGATGAGCACTGCAATGGAATTCTATGGGATGCTTAGATATTGATGAGCACTGCAATGGAATTCTATGGAATGCTTAGATATTGATGAGCACTGCAATGGAATTCTATGGAATGCTTAGATATTGATGAGCACTGCAATGGAATTCTATGGAATGCTTAGATATTGATGAGCACTGCAATGGAATTCTATGGGATGCTTAGATATTGATGAGCACTGCATGGAATTCTATGGAATGCTTAGATATTGATGAGCACTGCAATGGAATTCTATGGAATGCTTAGATATTGATGAGCACTGCAATGGAATTCTATGGAATGCTTAGATATTGATGAGCACTGCATGGAATTCTATGGAATGCTTAGATATTGATGAGCACTTCAATGGAATTCTATGGGATGCTTAGATATTGATGAACACTTCAATGGAATTCTATGGGATGCTTAGATATTGATGAGCACTGCATGGAATTCTGTGGGATGCTTAGATATTGATGAGCACTGCAATGGAATTCTATGGAATGCTTAGATATTGATGAGCACTTCAGTGGAATTCTATGGGATGCTTAGATATTCATGGGCATTTCAAAGGAACTCTATATGATGTTTAGATATTGATGAGCACTGCAATGGAATTCTATGGAATGCTTAGATATTGATGAGCACTGCAATGGAATTCTATGGAATTTAGATATTGATGAGCACTGCAATGGAATTCTATGGGATGCTTAGATATTGATGAGCACTGCAATGGAATTCAATGGAATGCTTAGATATTGATGAGCACTGCAATGGAATTCTATGGGATGCTTAGATATTGATGAGCACTGCAATGGAATTCTATGGAATGCTTAGATATTGATGAGCACTGCAATGGAATTCTATGGAATGCTTAGATATTGATGAGCAATGCAATGGAATTCTATGGAATGCTTAGATATTGATGAGCACTTCAATGGAATTCTATGGGATGCTTAGATATTGATGAACACTTCAATGGAATTCTATGGGATGCTTAGATATTCATGGGCATTTCAAAGGAACTCTATATGATGTTTAGATATTGATGAGCACTTCAATGGAACTCTATGGGATGCTTAGATATTGATGAACACTTCAATGTAATTCTATGGGATGCTTAGATATTCATGGGCATTTCAAAGGAACTCTATATGATGTTTAGATATTGATGGGCACTTCAGAGGAATTCTTTGGGATGCTTAGATATTCATGGGCATTTCAAAGGAACTCTATATGATGTTTAGATATTCATGGGCACTTCAGAGGAACTCTGTGTGATGTTTAGGTATTGATGGACATTTAGAAGGGACTTCATGTGATGTTTAGATATTGATGGGCACTTCAAAGGGACTCCATGTGATGTTAGATATTGATGAGAACTTTAATGGAATTCTATGGGATGCTTAGATATTGATGATCACTTCAATGGAACTCTACGGGATGCTTAGATATTCATGGGCACTTCAATGAAATTCTGTGGGATGCTTAGATATTGATGAGCACTTCAGTGGAACTCTATGGGATGCTTTGATATTGATGAGCACTGCAATGGAATTCTATGAAATGCTTAGATATTCATGGGCATTTCAAAGGAACTCGATATGATGTTTAGATATTGATGGGCACTTCAGAAGAACTCTGTGTGATGTTTAGATATTGATGGGCACTTCAGAAGAACTCTGTGTGATGTTTAGATATTGATGGGCACTTCAGAAGAACTCTATGTGATGTTTAGATATTGACGGGCACTTCAAAGGAACTCTGAGATACATTTTGATGGTTGCTTCAAAGGAACTATGTGATACATATATAGTTTTGGACACTTAAGAGGAACTCTGTTTGATGCTTTGATATCGTTGGACACGTCAAAAGAACTCTATGTGACATTTAGATATTGATGGATACTTCAAAGGAACTCTTTAAGATACAGGTTGATGGTTACTTCAAAGGAATTATGTGATACATATATAGTTTTGGGCACTTAAGAGGAACTCTGTGTGATGCTTTGATGTCGTTGGACATGTCAAAAGAACTCTATGTGACATTTAGATATTGATGGATACTTCAAAGGAACTCTGTAAGATACAGGTTGATGGTTACTTCAAAGGAACTCCATGTGATGTTTAGATATTGATGGGGACTTCAAAGGAACTTTATGTGATGTATAGATATTGATGGGCACTTAGGAGAGACTCCATGTGATGTTAGATATTGATGGGGACTTCAAAGAAACTCTGTGATGCTAAGATATTAATGAATACAATGGGCACTTTAAATCTTTAATAATCTGCTTCAGCATAATTTCTTCATTTGAGTTGTGCAGGCTTGGAAACTACATTTTTGTAGCCCAAATGAAAGACGAGTTATCCAGGCTTATACTAGATACGAGATACAATTTTTGTTGAATTTATCTTCAGTGGTCTAAGTAAAACACATAGGACACTAGCTCTCTACAAGCTATTTTCCTGACATTACATCTGTATGCCTACAGGAAACATGAGCTGTCCAGGCCTGGAAACTACATCTGTATTGTCTAAGGGAAACTTGAGTTGTGCATGGCACTCTACAGACTTGGGAATTACATCTGTACAGCCTAATGGGAACTTGAATTGCATGGGGCACTCTAGAGGCTTGGGAACTACATCTATGCTGCCTAATAGAAACATGAGTTGTACATGGCACTGTCCAGGCTTGGAAACTACCTATATGTAGCCTAAGTGAAACATGAGTTGAGTATGGCACTCTACGGGCATGGAAACTAAATCTTTATAACCTAAGGGAAATTTTAGTTTGTGAATGGCAGTCTACAGGTTTGGAAAATAAATCTGTCAGCCTGAGGGAAACTCAAGTTGTACATGGCACTCTACAGGTTTGGAAACTACATCTGTGTAGCCTATGGGAAACTTGGAGATTTGTTTTTGTTTTTTTAAAGAATATATTTCATGAATCTTTATAATTCAGATTTGTTGTCAATTCATTGATAATAAACTCTGTTACCAGGTGCTCAACGAATCATGAACAACAACAATGAGATTATTGTGAATACAAAAGAGATACTGGAGAAACTGGAACATGCTAAAGATATTCCCTGCATAGTCATCCCAGCAAGTACAGAAACTTCAGAAAGAATTTGGTAAGTAAGCCTGTTTCTGGTAGTGGTTTTTGACAGCATCAGTATGGTGTTGCATTTATATCAGTGATGTCACCATTCATGAAAATCTTATTTTCTGATTATGGTTTTCGTCTTGTGTCAACATAACTATGATAATAAAATTCGGTCAATGTTGGCAGCGATGTCACCATTAACGTTAATATTCTATGCCAAAGACTGATATAAAAGTGCTACAATAATAGTATGGGTCATGAAAGTTTACAATAATAGTATGGGTCACAAAGGGCTACAATAATAGTACGGGTCATGAAGGTCTACAATAACAGTATGGATCATAAAGGGCTACAGTAATAGTATGGGTCATAGGGGAGATATCGTATTTCTCAGACTGCTTGTTGAAGAGAGAAAAAAATGAATTGCTTGTTCTTTTCATATTTGAGTGATTTCATCAACGTATTGGTACTTGTCTTTAAGGACATTCTTCATATTTTGTCACATTAATACTGTGGTATATGTCTTCCAAGACCAAAGTGTATGTGTTTGTGTGTGTATCAGTTTCTGTGTATGTGGCTAAGGTTTAATAGCATGTCAGTACAATCCTGTGCATAGTAATTTTTGGCATCACAAGAAAGGCATATAACACAAATATACAGTCAAGAAGGGTTAGTCACATTTATTTCTAAAAAATGGATAGAATATCGTCATGGGATACATCCCAGGTCAAAACATATGCCTCCATTAATCACCTCTTCTGACATGCAGGTGGTTACCTCAAGTCTATTCTGCATACCAGAGCCTTCCTCAGTCCTCTTCCCCAAGCCCACAAGCAGTACTCTTCCCCAAGCCAAAAGACGGTCGTCGTCCCCAAGCCCACAGGTGGTCTTCTTATGGGAACTTGAAATATTTGTGTTCTTGTGAATGACATGGTTATTCATAGCTGTAATTTCTTATGTATTTACACTTTGAAATATGAACAGAAATTTGTGATCTTTGAAGACATGTTTTCAAAGAGAAGATGTATTGACTGCAGTCATTAAACTAGAGGGACTTTTATGGCTTGCAGTCACAAATCATTCCCCAGATACCAAAACCTATCCTAGATTTTATCGGCCTCCAGTCTGTGACTGGATGTTTTGTCACAGAATATTTTAATGTATCTGCGTTTAAATTTTCAGTTCATTTCACCTTTTTAATAATAATAGAAACTTAATGGGGAGGGAGGCAAAATTGATACCCATCATGTTACCAGGGTTACAATGTGGACATGGCTATGACCAGAAATTCAACCCAGCTTTTTAAGAAAGAGGTATTGTATGGTTTGACAATTTCCTCAATACGTCTTAAAAACATTTGTTTATAACTAGTTTTGACTAGCACTAATACAATAAAATATTAGAACATTCATTGTACTAATTGGTGACCTACTTTTCCTTATATTTGTCTTAGTAACATTAGGCTTATCTGACAGTTTTGTACTGTTTTAAGTATTCAGTAGTTATTTAAGTTTTACAACTTATTTTGTGGAAAGAATGTATTTTTAACAAATAACACAACTGGATTGAGCAGAAGCTTGATTACATAGATACTTGAATGGTTCCAAAATTAAAGGGTGGTGGGTGGTAGTGAGTAGAAGACAATCTCTTACTTTCATTAAATATTGGTGGTGGTGGTGGCTTGAAGTAAAGATAGTTTGATTTGATGGGTGGCAGAATCTTTGTAACAGTTCCTTCAGATGCTTTCAGTCCTAGAGTATCCGATTCTGGGATGATGTAGACCGTTAGAAAATTTCATTTTATTTTTATTCCAGTTTTAATTCTGGAGGGGAGTCCATGGATACATCAATCCTGAATTATGGCTCCATTGTTGGGGCAGTTCCACAAAGGTAGGAGTAAAATAATTCAAAGTGTTTTACAGTTTTGTTTAATATTTGATATCCTTGTTAATTGTTTTTAATAGGACCTTAAAGAGAAGACCAATTAGTGTTGGATCTTTTCAATCTTTTCCAGTGTTAAGGTATCAGGAGCTATGGAATTCTGGGAAGTTTTATTTTGTTTAAGCTTTGTTAATGAGATTTATTGACCTTTTGAATTCAAACTGCAGGCAGAATGTTCATGGACATATTCTTTGCACTTGTCTCAGTTTCAAAGGGCAGAGTTTGGAGTGAGAAAGATTGAGGTTCATTAAATCTGCCATAGGCAGCATAGCACTTTTGATCAATTGGCCACCTCACACAGCTGCCAGCACAGCCCATGGGAATTGTTACATTAAAAAGTAGTTTACAAGGGCTCAAAATCCAGGGCAGTCTAACTTTTTTTAAAACATTATTTCAGCAATTTTGGAATTTTGTCTGAAAATAGTGGTTTCAATGTTGGCATTTATATCTTAGCATTTTCAAATGTGGTAATTTTGTGTGTGACGACAACAGCCAGTATATTGTACCTCCAGCAAAACTTGCCTTTCCAGCATGTGCTGGATCAGATCCATTCTTGAGCTGAAAAATTTGTTGTGGGGGGGGGATTCCCCCCTTCATTTGAAAAAAATAATTGGCCACATTTAAATAATAAATTTTGATTTCATTAATATTCATGATTTCAGTCAGATGCTGCTAAATCACTAAAATAGCCATATATATTGTATGTGAATTTTTCATAAATTATCTCTCCTCAAGCTTTCTCATCATGGACTGTATAAACACATTTTCCCACCATTTAAATGCAAAGATCTCTTAATTTCTTAAATGAAGCAAAACTGATTTTAATCAAATATTGAATTTTAATTACAAAAGTATGAGTAAATGTCAATATTTTATCCTTTTTCAATTATTTAAGAAGGACATTGATTTAAATTACAGGAGAATCCTCATCAGATTCATCAGAATGTTTCTGTCATAATTTTTGATGTCCGTAAAATTGTTTTTGAAAATGGTATGTTTTAATCTCACCTGTCTCAGAGACCAAGTGAGCTTATGGTATGGTCTGCTGAACAGATTTGGACTAAATTTGATTAAACAAATCATCATGGCATGAATGGCTTTCAGGGTTGTACAGATTTGGACTAAATTTGATTAAACAAATCATCATGGCATGAATGGCTTTCAGGGTTGTACAGATTTGGACTAAATTTGATTAAACAAATCATCATGGCATGAATGGCTTTCAGGGTTGTACAGATAATGATGATCTGCCATCAAATATAGCCACAGTTACTAAAAGACAGAAAGGAACCTTAAATGACTGAATTTGACAGGAAGTATCCTTGCTAGAGAGCTTTCAAAATAATGCTGATCCAGTATCCAATAAAGATGTAATTACAAAAGTAATAGTGCATCATTAAACTGCCATCTTTTACAAATGGCTTAAGAACATTTGACCAATTTTTTTTTTAAAGCATCCATGCATGAAGCTTTCAAATTGTTAAAAATATTCCTTATCTGCTATCAGATATGGCCACTGTTACTAAATATAGATCAACCTTTAAACAGTGTCTCAATAAAACCTGCTAAACCATAATTTGAACAAATTTAAATGAAAGCCCTGCCATAAAAGGCTTACAAATGATACCGCTCCGCAATAAAATATGACCACTGTTACTAAAGATAGAAAAATCTTTAAATTAATTTTTTGAAAAACCACTTCAAAGAATTGACCAAATTTGACAGAATGCACCCTGGTATAAAGAGATTTCAAATTTGTACAATTGCTGATCTGCCATCAAATCTGACCACCATTATTAAAAATAGAAAAACCTTTTAACAACAACAGTGTCTTAAAAATGTTCAGCAGAATTTTACCAATTTAATTGAAAGCATCCTAACTTGAAAGACGTTCAGACTTTTTACATATGATGCTTATCTGTTATCAAATGTGGCTACCATTACTACAAATAAAAAGAAATAGTGGAACAATTTTACTGGACAATAAAAACCTATTCAATAGAAGTTGATCAACTCTGAAATAGAAAACATCTTGGCATATAGACCTTTTAGTGTCAGATAAATGATGCTAATGTGCCATCAAATCTGGGTGAAGATTAAAAAAAAAGGAATAAAGCTTACAGTAACTGTTTTATGTAATCAACAACACTGGAAGAAATTTCTACAGAAAGCATCTTACTGACTCAGATTTCTTGGTCAATTAGTTTCACATTTGGATGCTGAGGCAAATGTCTGCCATGTGAGTGATCTCAGGCCTACTCAGGTCTCTTGTTCTTCCAGGTTTTCATTGCAAACTCACAGACAAATGCCAGAGGAGTTTCTCACTGATGAAATAGAGAGTCTTGGATCGTATACTCCTCTTGACTCACTTAGTATGGTCTCCACACGAACTGATGCATCGGATGATATTATTATTGAAGGTATGAATTACTTGTTTGTACCCTGCTATACTTTCGTGTCATGGGGCTATTCATTTTCAATCTAGACGGAGATCACGTAGAGGATGATATATGTATTACCCCACCATCATGTTAAAAAAATTAGTTATAGGAAAATTGCTTATTTTTTTGTTGCAGTGTTCATCATGTTTGTAAATTTACCTTTGTTTTAGCAAAATTGTATACATTTCAGTTCACCCTAATTATAAATTTAAATTACCATCAGTTTAGTTCACCCTAGATGTAAAATTATTTTGAATCACCATTTGGTGTAAATGTGTACATTTTTATTTAATGTTGGTCATAATATTGAGTGTCTTGAACAAATTTTTTTAATATCAGTGAGTTCAGGATATTTGCAGCATACATTTTTGCAGATGACATATTGCCATAATTTTTACAGTATGCATGTACTGTTTATGAATAATAGTTTCACATATTCAATTTTCTCATCAAAATGTGCTGAAAATCTGTGCTTTCAAAAAATTAATTATTTACATTACCTTCATGCTAGAATTTTCCCTGTTCCTGGACATCTTTTAATCTGTATTGTGGTAATATTATAGGTTACCCTTCAGTAATATTGCACAGCCTGCTTTTTGGCAATCTGTTAGGCATCTAGACAATATTGTGATAACTTCAAAAGAAAGTTTTCAGGCCATACCCTTACAAAGGAGATATCAGCATTGGAAGAAAGCTAAGTTTTGACCCAAAGCAAAGAGACATGACATTTCCCCAGATGATTATCACATACTTTCTGAATATTGTAATTTATTTATATTGATTATTCCATAATTCATTCATTCATAATTTTTAGCTATGCTCTTTGAACCAGGTACATCTTTTAAATGGGATGGCCTTGATCTTGTTTGCAATGCTGACATAATTCATTGATGAACGTAAATTTAGCTGTGCTTTTTCAGCCCAGTACATCTTTTAAATGGAATGGCCTTAATCTTGCTATACTGACATAATTAATTCATAAACTTGATCGTCAGGTACATATTCTTAGTGTAATGGCAATTATCTTGCTTTAATGACATGAATAAAATTGCTATAATCAGGAGTCTTTGAGGAGCCTGATACCTTAGTTGGTAGTATGTCTGACTTGTAATCCAAGCGTTGCAGGTTTGATACCTGCCCAGGCACCTAGCTCCCATTTCCTCGGCATGATAAAAAGTGCTTTTCAAAATCACCAATAACAACAAAGATATGTTTGATTGGTAGAAAAATGGCACAGTGAGATGTGGCATGGTAATATTGCAGTTTGATTGATGGAAAAATGGCACAATGAGATGTGGTATGGTATTATTGCAGTTTGATTGATGGAAAAATGGCACAATGAGATGTGGCATGGTAATATTGCAGTTTGATTGATGGAAAAATGGCACAGTGAGATGTGGCATGGTAATATTGCAGTTTGATTGATGGAAAAATGGCACAATGAGATGTGGCATGGTAATATTGCAGTTTGATTGATGGAAAAATGGCACAATGAGATGTGGCATGGTAATATTGCAGTTTGATGGAAAAATGGCACAATGAGATGTGACACAGTATTATTGCAGTTTGATTGATGGAAAAATGGCACAGTGAGATGTGGCATGGTAATATTGCAGTTTGATTGATGGAAAAATGGCACAATGAGATGTGGCATGGTAATATTGCAGTTTGATTGATGGAAAAATGGCACAATGAGATGTGGCATGGTAATATTGCAGTTTGATTGATGGAAAAATGGCACAATGAGATGTGGCATGGTAATATTGCAGTTTGATTGATGGAAAAATGGCACAATGAGATGTGGCATGGTAATATTGCAGTTTGATGGAAAAATGGTACAATGAGATGTGGCACAGTATTATTGCAGTTTGGTTGATGGAAAAATGGCACAATGAGATGTGGCATGGTAATATTGCAGTCTGATTGATGGAAAAATGGCACAATGAGATGTGGCATGGTAATATTGCAGTTTGATTGATGGAAAAATGGCACATTGAGATGTGGCATGGTATTATTGCAGTTTGGTTGATGGAAAAATGGCACAATGAGATGTGGCATGGTATTATTGCAGTTTGATTGATGGAAAAATGGCACAATGAGATGTGGCATGGTAATATTGCAGTTTGATTGATGGAAAAATGGCACAATGAGATGTGGCATGGTAATATTGCAGATGAGCAAGAAATTGTCCTTGAAGATACTGGGTCAGAAAAAAGCTCCAGAAAGAATGGCAAACATCAAAAGAAGAAAAAGCAGGGTAGAGAAGATTTGCCACAAAAAGTTCTAGTGAAAGGTGAGTGAAAGACAAATGTTGTCAGATGTGTTTTAATTTTGTTCCAAATTTTAGGAACAAATGATTGTTGCTTTCCATATATCTGTTTAGTAGCATTTTGAGGAAAAAAACCAGTTTACATAGATTAGCATTCTTCTCATGTAGCAAGAATAGTAAATCAAGAAATTTTGCTTCGTTTTCAAATATACTTATTATAATGCGTTTGACCGAATTTGACAGAAAGTATCCTGAGTGAAAGCATTCAGATTGATTCAAATAATTCCAACTTGCCATTAAATATGGCTCCAGTTACTAAAAGAAAACTCCCCAACCTTTTAAGATGATTTCTTCAAAATGCACTGAACAGAATTGTGTCAATTTGACAACAAGCACCATGGGTTAATGGCCTTTAAATTTGATACAAATGATATCCAATCTGCTATCAAATATGGACAGGAAACTAAAATAGAAAACATAAAACTTTTGAACAGTTTTATCGCATAAACCACTAGATTTTGACCAATATTGATAAAGCATCCTAGCATATACCAAACAGAGAAATATTGAATACAATTGTTTTTATAACATGTAATTAACAGCATTGAAAGAAATTTCCATGGAATATATCCTGCTGACCCAGACTTCTTGACCAACTGATGTTGTATTTGCCTGTTAGGCAATTGATATCCACTTGGGCCTCTTGTTTAAACTTGCTGTAATGTTAAGATTATGTGCTGAAGATTTGCAAAACAGAGAAACCTTCAAACAGATGTTTTCATAATATATGCAATAAAATATATTGAAAGCCATTTTTACAGAAACCATCCTAGTGTCTCCGATTCCTTGGCTACTTCTTTTGCATTTGGGTATTATGCAGATGCCAGCCAGCACTCTTTTTTTTTTACTTTGTTTCCAGGCCACAATGAGCAAGTGTATGTGTCTCACATCAGGAACCCATGTCACTTTGTTGTGCAGTTGAAGAGAGAAGTACCCAGGCTTCGCAGCCTTTCTATATCTATCAACAATTGGTGTAACAGTCCCGATGCCAATAAGCATCTACTGAATGAAGTAGATGTTGGTATGTAATAAATTACTTTTGCTAAATTGAATTTCTTTCATTTAGCAGTCATATATGTATGATGCCCTCGTGAGACTGATCTATTTCAGGCATTGAGTCCCACATTGCGATGTAGGAACCGTATAGTACATACATTTCAGTCTGCCTCAATCTATCCTGTCTGTCAGTCTATCCTGTCTGTCTGTCAGTCCATCCATTCACACTTCTTATACCAAACATAGCTATGCAGACTTCACATATAATTTGTTAATCCAGATTTGACCTTTAGTGGCTTCACTTTTTCGGTCCAAAGTGACAGAGTTCTTGTCCTTTTTCAATCAAAATGACAGAGTTATTGTCCTTTTTCAATCAAAGTTACATATCCACTATAACTATTTAACATTTTCTGATGCAGTTTGGTGTGTATATTGTCTCATAGGCCTAGCTGTGCCTTTTATGCATTCTGTCTTGTCAACTCTGTTAGTGTCATGACCATTACAGATTAATTTATATCTTTACGTTGGATATTATCTTTAAAAGTTTGCGTGTAATTAGATATCATTTTAAATGAGATTTACTGGTTACATGTTGATGTACCTTTTAAAGGTTTCACATTGTTGGATTCCGATTTTGAAGGAGTTATTGCCCATTTTCCATCAGTATTACATCTGCACAATAGGATATACATGTTTCCAGCATAGCCCAAGAAATATTTAGAATATTGTGATGTAATTTGGTTTGCAAAAGTTTACACAGGAAACAAAAAAGTTACAGTGAATTATTCAGAATCTATCAAATGCTCCCTGTATATCAGTGTAAATTTACACTTAGTCATGTCTTATATAAAATATGTTAAACTTCAGATAAAGAAAATACTGAACTTTACTGAAATTAGTAAATACTAACAAGAATCCAAAAGTTGCAGTTATATTACTGACAGGAATTTTCCCCAAAAAGATATCTGTATCAAAGATATTATTTACTTTTATTTTGATGAAACCTTGAATTAGGTGGATTTCTGTCATTCCATGCCTTAATTAGAAGAGTTGATGCCTGCTATGCTCATCGTCTCCAAACATTGGTTTCCAACAAATAAACTTCAATTTAAGGTCTTGCTTGGCAAATTATAGTGAGCAGCACCCTTGTGATGCCCCTGTCACTACTTGCTCAAGCCTTATATGTTTCTTTAACATCCAATGGATGTTAAGAAAATTTGATGTAACACTTTACTCTGCATAATTTAACATTACATTAAACTGAAATTTTGGACAAAATTATAAGATAAAGTGAAATTCTGTTAGATATTTCCTCCACTTTGGAGCATGTCTGTTGATATCTTTCTTATTCAGTTATGTTACCTAAGGGGAATTCCACGGACTTGAAAATACCTCATAAGCCTAGGTTAATAAAGAAGTTCAGTGTATTTTGGTTTTACTTAAGCACCAAAAGTGCCAAATTGTTGTTTTCTTATTTTATGCATGCAGCTCTGTATTGTTGAGACCTTAAATATGTATGATTTCCAATGTTCCCTGACATCACATGAGTTATATCTCATAACTGAATGCTGCTTCTACCCTCCGGACTTTGGTTTCCACAGCATAACTATTCCAAGATTTGTTGGTTTTCAACAGAATTTTGCTTGCCGGCCTTTTATAAGTCTGATTTCCAGCAATCCTTGAAATCACATGAGTTACATCCCTTGATTGATTGAACTCTGATTTCGACAGCACAATTGTACCAGGATTTGTTGGATTTCAACCAGTTCTGGCATGCATCATCTTGATATTGATCAGATGCTGAATGAGTTTAATTTCCAGCATTTGATGGTATTAATCACATGAGTTATGTCCCCTGATTGCCCATCCTTCTGACTTTGGTTTCCACAGCAAAGCATTAACAAGGATTGTTGGATTTTAACCAGATTTTGGTGTGCAGCTTTGTATTGATTAGACCTTGAATAGATTAGATTTCCAATATTCCACATCATCATTTAGAGGGAGTATGGCACCTGAATTCCATTCCAGAAGGTGGATTCCAGAACAAGTTCTTCTTCTTAAGACCATATTTAGCAAATTATAATTGGTAAGGCTGTTTGCATTGCACCATTACTATAATAGCTATTGCAGGATTCATCAAGGACATTCATCTAAAGCACAATCATGAATATCCCTCAAAATTTAAAGTCATGCAAAAAGTAGAAATTGTGCACATTGTTTGTAAAGACTGTTTTATTATATTTATTGTAAAAATCCTTTTAGCTACTCTCATCTAAATGCTGTCCTTGATCTCAACCCTTATATACATTCCCACTGTATTATACAGAATGCATAATATGCATCATTTAGTGTTATACTATAATATATAGAACACATGATATTAAGTGTTATACTGTAATATACAGAACACATAGTATGCATTAAGTGTTATACTGTAATATATAGAACACACAGTATGCATTTAGTGTTATACTGTAATATATAGAACACATGATATGCATTAAATATTATACTATAATACAGTGGAACCCCACAATAACGCGATAATTGGGGTCCACAGAATTGGATTGCGTTAATATCAGGGTCATGTTAATGCGGGGTTTTAAAGTATTTTACTTTTTTCAGAGAACAATTCACTGTATTCATGCCTAATGTATATAATGAATAGGGTATCAACACCGTTTACTATCGTGCCGTCGTGGCATTCAGTTCATCTGTAATGCATGTAATTCCCTTGAAAAATGGCACACAGACTTACAATATTCAATATTTTTTCCCAGATCATTGTGTCTGAATTCACCGTTTAATATATAGCATGAACAGAGTATCAACACCGTTTACTTGCCATCTGATATCGTACTATCGGGGCTTGAAATTAATCCATAAAATATGTAATTCCATTGTAAAAATTACATACATATGTAAACTATTCAATAAATTTTTCACACATCATTGTGTGTCTGAATTCAATGTGAAAAATTAACGGCAAAATTAGGTTAAGAAAGACGAAGCACGTGTACGGTTCATTACGTTCCTGGGTCTATGAACGGTGTCAGTACAAATTTCATACTGCTAAAGTTTTCTCATATGCGTTTCCATGTACATTTATCCTTTGCAAATTTCCAATAATTAAAGCTTTGTACGCCTATTCGTTTGAACGACTACAACAAGAATAATTACCAATCAACACATGCTTTCAGCGTGCATATAACTTTTACTTCAGATTTTGTGAATAAAGAAAGAAACATATGAAACCTACTATACTAATCATTGCGCAAAAGTGCAGAGAACGACTAGCGTTTGTGAACTAGCTTTCCCATAATGGTAAAATATTTTTAAAAAATAAATAGGAAATTAATAACGAGTTCATAAACAAACACCATACCCATGTAAAACCCGAGAACTAAGTGCAGTAGGTCTGCAATGACCACGAATCACTTTTATATATAAAAAAATTTAAAGCTGAACGCATGTACAATTTCATACCCTTTCAATGTCCAGCTAATAAAGCAGACATTATTTACTAGTCAACTGACTGCGTCTAATAACACCGCCAAGCCCAGCAAACATGTTGGCGGCTTTTGTTGTTTGATGTTTATTAAATTGTGAGAATCTTTTATCAACCACTGCATTGGCTGCTGCTTGTTTGTGTTCGCAGTTAAAGAAGAAACACATGTCAGCTATTGTTTGAGGAACGATTGTATACAGAATTAATTGAAGACAATCACAAAGACGACTTACTGGCTTTACTCATAGATCAGTAAAAAGTGACATTTCCGATAATGTTTATTTTGGCATAACACTTCAAGAACCTGGTGAAATTGTTAAATTTCAGAAGCCAAGCCACGATCATATTATATTTGAATTCATACTCTAACTCTTCCCAAAATGATAATAAGCGTTTTACTCACTATTTCTCGTACCTTAAAAAAAAGTATTTTCCCAGGTACGAGAAAAATACACGTACGTTATTTAAAATTTCAGGAACCACGCTACGATCGTATTCTATATCGTATTATACTCAAATTCATACACAATCTCTTCCCCAAAATGATGATAATTTGTTTGTTGCACAATAACGAATTCATAAGTAAACCCCATGCACATATAAAACCCAATAACTAAGTGCAGAAGGCCTGCAATGGCCACGAGTCACTTTTATAAAATAAAAAATAAAAAGTAAAGCTGAACGCATGTACAATTTCATACCCTTTCAATTTCCAGCTAATAAAGCGGGCATTTTTTAACTAGTCAACTGATTGCGTCTATAAACACCACCAAGCCCAGCAAACATGTTGGCGGCTTTCATTTTCTGATGTTTATTAAATTGTGAGAATCTTTTATCAACCACCGCATTGTCTGATGCATGGTTGTGTAATCAGTTAAATAAGAAATACATGTTGAGTATTGATTGAGCAATGATTGTATACAGAATTAATTGAAGACAATCACAAGGACGACTTACTGACTTTACTCATGGACCAATAATGAATAGCACTTCCGAAAATGTTTATTTTGGCATAACACTTCAAGAACCTGGTGATATTGTTAAATTTCAGAAGCTACGCCACGGTCGTATTATATTAAAATTCATACATGAACTCTGCCCCAGAATGATAATAAATGTTTTACACACTATTTCTTGTACCTAAAATAAAAATTTAAAAAAATCCCGGTATGAGAAAAATACACATGTATTTAAAATTTCAGGAACCACGCCACAGTCATATAAAATTCGATTTCAAACCTTTCAATTTCCAACTAATAAAGCGGACATTATTTACTGGTCAACTAATTGCGTCTAATAACACCACCAAGCCCAGCAAACATGCTGGCGGCTTTTTTTACTGGATCAGTAATAAGTAACATTTCCGATAATATTTATTTTTGGCATAACACTTTAAGAACCTGGTGATATTGTTAAATTTCAGAAGCTACACCACGATCGTATTATATTAAAATTTATACGCAAATTCTTCCCCCAAAATGATAATATACGTTTTACACCCTATTTCAGGAACCATGCCATGATCATATTAAATTATAATCCATACACGATCTCCTCTCCATAATGATACTAATTTATTTATACACTATTTCATGTACTTTGAAGAATTTTTTTTCTTCATGTGCGAATATACGAAATTTCGGGAGCTACGCCACGACCGTGTTATATCCGAATTCGCGTTAAATCGGGGCACGTTACAGCGGGGTTGCACTGCATATAGAACACATGATATGCATTAAGTGTTATACTGTAATATACAGAACACATGATATGCATTAAGTGTTATACTGTAATATAGAAAATGTGCATTTAGTGTTATACTGTAATAAACAGAACACATGATATTAAGTGTTATACTGTAATATACAGAGCACATGGTATGCATTTAGTGTTATACTGTAATATATAGAACACATGATATATATAAGGTGTTATACTTTAATATAGAGAACACATGCATTAAGTGTTATACTGTAATATACAGAACACATGATATGCATTAAGTGTTATACTGAACATGCAGAACACATATGCAATTAAGTGTTATACTGTAATATAGAAAACGTGCATTTAGTGTTATACTGTAATATACAGAACACATGATATGCATTAAGTGTTATACTGTAATATACAGAACACATGATATGCATTAAGTGTTATACTGTAATGTACAGAACACATGATATGCATTAAGTGTTATACTGTAATGTACAGAACACATGATATGCATTAAGTGTTATACTGTAATGTACAGAACACATGATATGCATTAAGTGTTATACTGTTACATAGAAAACGTGCATTTAGTGTTATACTGTAATATACAGAACACATAATATGCATTAAGTGTTATACTGTAATATACAGAACACATGATATGCATTAAGTGTTATACTGTAATGTACAGAACACATGATATGCATTAAGTGTTATACTGTAATGTACAGAACACATGATATGCATTAAGTGTTATACTGTAATGTACAGAACACATAATATGCATTAAGTGTTATACTGTAATATACAGAACACATAATATGCATTAAGTGTTATACTGTAATATACAGAACACATGATATGATTTTAATACACTTATTACACTTGTTATTGCTCAGTTGGAAACTGTTGAAGGTTTTTTTTTAAAAAACCGTACTGAGAGGGCACACAATATCACTACGTTGGTCCCCTTTTTTCTGATTAAGTGGCTATATGTACTCACATTTACCAAATCCAAGGGCAACCCTGCTATTGTTGTTTTAAGAAAGTACTGCAATTTGATTTGCATTTGTTGCACTTGGGTACTTGCTAAATCATAGCCTTTCCAAACATAAATTGAGGTTCTTTTTTCTGAAGAATGATTGTAATATTGAATGTAACCACATAATCAATTTTGCTGCTGTTCACAAGTTTCATGTAGTCTCAGTCTTTTACAACAACGATTGTCTATGATTCATTCTTTTTCCCCTCTTGTATTATCAAAACATAGACAGGCAAATTCTTATCTTGTTTTCATAATTGCAGATCGCTTTTTTTCAGGTGATCTAGTTTTGGCCCAGTATTCTTCAGACAAGGAGTGGTATCGTGCTAGAGTCCGGCAGGTGGTTTCATTGGCTGATGTCTTTTCTCAGACTCAGGTGGAAGTTGCATACATAGACTATGGTAACACAGAAGTCATAACAGTAGATAGGTAGGTAAACTAAAAAAAAATCCCCATTTGATATTGTATTGACAAGGATGATCAATTACTTTTTGGTACAACAAGATAAGATAAGAAGATAAGAATTCTTTATTTCAGACTACAAAGCCCATACCTCTAAAATAAAATATAGATATAAATTAAAAACATTGTAAACATAAAAGAGCATATATATCATACGTACCCGTATACAGATACCTCTACACAATTAACTGCGCCCTGCATTGTTAATAATGAAATTAAGCGGCACATTTAAAGAGTAATTTGTTCCGTCTACTAAGAATACTTATTAGTTGAAAGGGATACACATTTTTCCTTACCTAAAGAAGCCTTGGCATGTTGTCCATTGTTCATACATCCATTAGCACACATTTGCTGTTTCTGCTCAGCCAGAGAAGTGTCATGTAATTACACACACACACACACACGTCTTGTTGATCCTATATAAAACTGGTAACATTCTTACATCCAACTTAGCCACCACAGAAGCCTTCTTGAAAATCTTGTCATATTTGCTCCTGTACAAATAGATGGTCATGTCAGTATTGGTTTTTCACTATATGACTTACTATGATGTTTAATTGGTTGGTCCTCAATACAGTTGGTACCAATCTGACGTTCGATATGGCAGCCATCTGTAAATCTTGTTATCATTACTCCTGATGATTGGAAAGTGATGTTTACTTGGGGATTTTAACCACTAGTCTTATGTTGGTATCTTGTTGGTTTTATATTAAAAATGATACCAATCTGACATCCAGTATGGCCATCATGGCAGCCATCTTGAAAATCTTTTTATTGGTAATCCTCTTGAATGGATGGTGATATCATCATTGGGTTTTGATATCTAGTTGGTTCTGAGTGAAAATGGTGCAACCACAACCACCCTTTTGAAAATCTTATAGCTACTTCAGAATGGATGGCTATGATGACAGGCTTTTCACCAAAAGATTTCTTCCAATATTTAGTTGGTCCTTGATGAAAGTAGTGATGATCTTGCATCCAATATGGCCACTGCAGTGGTCATCTTGAAAATCTTATCATAAATTTTATTAGAGATGTTTTCTTCACTCTGAGTTAAAAAGATTTAGTCTCAGAGTTAAAAAGAAGACTTCATCTTGTCTTTGAGTCCTGTAAATTCTTGTCAGCTTGTCGAGCATCTGTCCATTCAAGGGACTCTTGTTCTGTAGTTTAATGCTGTTATATAAGCTTTGAAAAATAACACTTTAATCTCAATTTTCAGTTTAAGAAACATGCAGGTCAAGTTTATGAAACATCCCGAGTTTGCTTTTGAGTGTGGCTTGTCTGGCATTGTTGCAGCTGATAAGGTAAGATATTGTTTCTATAACACACACACACACACAGAGTAGACAGACATATTGGAGACCTGAGAATTTCACAGCCTTCCCACAGATACAGCCTAAGAGGCTGAGGAGTTATTCAGAGAAGTAATTAAAAGGTTAGAGAGGACACTAGGACACAAAACAAGAAACCAATTTTTGGAGTAAAATATGTTTCTTCTTGAATACTTACCTGATCACAGTTCGAGACACACCTTCCTCCTCACCCCCACCCCACCCCATTATATCCTACTAAGACAGTTTCCATTCTGCTCCGGCAGTAACTGAAGTGTTTACAGCATTTGGTACCAATCCCTGCAGCAGTAGGAGATCACTCTGTCTGATAATGGATTTGCAAGGTAGTGATAATACTCCTTAGGTATTATGATCGAATAACGTATTATGAAAGAAACATGCTTTAATTCAGAAATTGGTTTCTGCACACTTACTCAGGTTGGAAACTTTGTGGATAGCTTACAATTGGGGTAAGTGGTATGAGGCGAAAGAAGACAGATGGTTTCTGCTCAATAACTTGAGTTCTACATCATCCATGATTACAACACTTTGTGCATGGCTTGTACTTGGGGTAAGGAAGAAATCTATTATTTCCAGGTCAAAAGGTTAAAGGTCAAGGTCACTGACTGAAAGAATCGTTGGTTTCTACACAGTAACATTAGTTATGCATCAGCTGTCTTTAGCAGATTTAAAAGATGGCTTGCATGTTAGTGTAAGAAAGAAACCTTCTGATTTTGTGGTAAAATGCAAAGATAACTGACTCAAAAAAGAAAAATACTTTGTCCATAATGACATTAGTTCTGCATTGCAGATTTAGACCAAGCATTGTGGATGGCTTGCACTTATTGTAAGGAAAAAGAGTATCAACTTTGAAGTCAGAGGTAAAAGGTTTCATCCCACAAATTTCAGTTATCTACACAGAGAATTATTCAACACAGGGCATTCACATAATGTGCTGTTCATGATACTTTTGTTTTCTTTCTTCAGAGTGGAGCATGGTCCCTGGAGGCAGTGCAGACATTTGCCAAGATGGTGGAAAACAGGCCTATGTTAATGTCTGTGAGTGTTAATTTTTAAAATGTTTCAGAATCTTGATAATGTAGTAAATTTATGCCAAAATGCAATAAAACCCAGGGCATTAATTTGTCCCAAAAATTTAAAGTTCTGCAGCACGGGCAAAACTAACTATTGACAAATGTTTTGGCTTAGTTGTACAAAGAGATCATTATTCATGACCTGAACTTACAATAATAAGAGTATTATAGCAGCACTTTTACCATGTGGGGTGGGGTCTCATTATTACAGTATCACATTCATATGGTTATAGAGTGGGGTCTCATTATTACAGTATCACATTCATATGGTTATAGGGTGGGGTCTCAGTATTACAGTATCACATTCATATGGTTATAGGGTGGGGTCTCAGTATTACAGTATCACATTCATATGGTTATAGAGTGGGGTCTCATTATTACAGTATCACATTCATATGGTTATAGAGTGGGGTCTCATTATTACAGTATCACATTCATATGGTTATAGAGTGGGGTCTCAGTATTACAGTATCACATTCATATGGTTATAGAGTGGGGTCTCATTATTACAGTATCACATTCATATGGTTATAGGGTGGGGTCTCATTATTACAGTATCACATTCATATGGTTATAAGGTGGGGTCTCAGTATTACAGTATCACATTCATATGGTTATAGAGTGGGGTCTCATTATTACAGTATCACATTCATATGGTTATAGAGTGGGGTCTCATTATTACAGTATCACATTCATATGGTTATAGGGTGGGGTCTCATTATTACAGTATCACATTCATATGGTTATAAGGTGGGGTCTCATTATTACAGTATCACATTCATATGGTTATAGAGTGGGGTCTCAGTATTACAGTATCACTCTCATATGGTCATGTTGTGGGAACTCATTATTATCATATCAGTTTTATATTGTGGGATTTCATTATTTCTCTTTAGGGTGAGATCTCATTATTACCAAATCACTTTCACATGGTTATAGGATGGGATCTTGTTATTATCAAATCACTTCTATATTTTTTATAGAATTAAATCTCAGTATTAATCACTTGCATATGGTTATAATATGGGATCTCAATATTACCATATCACTTTCAAATGGTTATCGAGTAGGATCTTATTATTACCTTATCTTTTTTAAATGGTTAGTAGGATTTCAGTATTACCATATCACTTTCATTTATTTATAGGATGAGATCTCAACATTACCATATCACTTTTATATGGTTATAACATGGGATCTCTATATTACTGTATCAGTTTCATAGGGGTGGATCACACTATCAGTATTGCCCTATCATTCTGATATAGTTGTAGGGGTGGATCATTTTTGCTATATCATTTTGGTATGGTTAAAGGGATGGATCTCACTATTGCAATATCATTTTGATATGGTTGTAGGGGTGGATCACAGTATTGCCATATCATTTTCATATGATTATAGGGATGGATCTCAGTATTGCCCTATCATTTTGATATAGTTGTAAGGGTGGATCATTTTTGCTATATCATTTTGGTATGGTTAAAGGGATGGATCTCACTATTGCAATATCATTTTGATATGGTTGTAGGGATGGATCACAGTATTGGTATATCATTTTCATATGGTTATAGGGAGGGATCTCAGTATTGCCCTATCATTTTCATATGATTATAGGGATTGATCTCAGTATTGTCCTATCATTTTCATATGATTGTAGGGATGGATCTCAGTATTGCCCTATCATTTTCATATGGTTAATGGGAGGGATCTCAGTATTGCCCTATCATTTTCATATGATTATAGGGAGGGATCTCAGTATTGCCCTTTCACTTTCATATGGTTGTAGGGATGGATCTCGGTATTGCCATATCATTTTCAAATGGTTGTAGGGATGGATCTCAGTATTGCCATATCATTTTCGTATCATTATAGGGATGGATCTCAGTATTGCCATATCATTTACATATGGATATAGAGTGGGATTTTAATGCATGTATCACATCCCATCCTTTTCTCCTACATCCTATGAGCATGGGTATACAGTTATGTCATTCAGAATACTCATTAAGCCATTCTAATGCATCCAGATGTATTTCTACATGTACTGTGCATACAACTGCATGTTATTATAATTTTTCCCCGCAATAAATGGAACTGTTTTTCATGCCAATTGATACAGACTGTAACAATTACTGTAATCTGTGCCCTTGCAAACAGTAAATGATCATGTGACCATTCTGCATTCTACCATGTCCGCATTCTTTTGAATTAATATTTAGAAAGTTTCTACTTAGGCACCCACAAAAATATGTTTCCAGATGGCTGACTGTTTCTGTTTTTTGTTGCCAAACCTGGCACTTTTGTCCCCCCAGGTTTAAAAAAATTATTTTTAATTATTTTTTAAATTTCTGTAATTGATTTGTGCATCTAATTAAGCAGGCTTACCTCAGTGCTTGAAGTGCTTAGTACATTATATATACTAATCATTATAATATATATAATGTTTAAGAAACACAGAAAGCCCCTGCCCACCTACCCCATTTTTAAAACCAGTGTAATAGGAAACACAAATTTATTTTTTGCCTTATGTCTACAAGAAATAATTGGTCTTTGTTAATAGTTTACTTAATGCTATCCTGAATCCGATTTAGCAGGTCTTAATCATAGTTACCATGTTAAGCTCTAAGGAGGAATGGTGTGGGAGGTCCAAAGTGAAAAGCTCCATTCAGTACTGATAAGTAACTGTGGTTATTTTTAATTGTCGTTTTCTGATGCACAATAACCTTTTGAAAAATGAAGTTAATGATCAAGATGGATCTTAACCTGTTTCACAATATAATGCTCATACTGTGTCACTGTAACCCAGTTTTCATGCTTTATAAACAAAATCAGTATTTAGCTTTGTAGAATAATCCAATCAATCCATCTGCAAAAGTGATGAGGCATTAGGTAAACCAAAGTAACAATTATCTATTTTATTGTCGTATGGCTTTTTAACGAAATGTTAAAGCTGTGTGAGATTCATTGATGAAACTTAGTGTACTTGGGTGTGCCATCTTCAAGGTCAAGGTGATAGCTCAATATTTTATGTTTTGTCACACTTTCCCTTAAGCTCTATAACTTTCAAGTTGCTTGAGACTAAAGGACTTAATATTCTTTCTCTATCACATTATGGTTTGTGGTACAGTGATGAACAATGGTAGACTTACACTTCTAATTTTGAAAACATCTAATGTATCCGGTGGTCAAGTCGTCTGAGGTGCCTGCCTTTACAGATCAAAGACATTTCATCTCAGTCCGCATGGAGTCTTGGGCTTGGCCAGCATGGGTATATAAGAAAGTTTGCCAATAGCTCCACATGAGTTGGTGGTTTTCCTTCATCAGATATACTGGCCACCATGTATAGCCCATCATATGCTGAAAAATGGCATAACCCCACAAAAACAAATATCTAATGTATCACAGTCAAAAATTTATTTCCAATGCCAAGGTCACTGATAGATTATCTTATCCATTTTGTGTACTTTTTCTCAAATGCAGAATGCATTGGCAAATCAAGGTCAGTGTTGTTTGTTCTACAGATTACTCCTAACAAACGGAATAGACCCATATCTTAGTCCTAGAACTCGTATTTCAATTTCATAAAATTGACTACCTCTATCAGATTATGTTGTTGTTGTTGTAGGGTTCAAGTCCATTTTTCAGCACACGATAGGCTATACATGGCGGCCAGTATTAATGGTGGAGGAAGAACCCGGGAAAACCCCGGAAAGAACTACTGACCCACAAGAAGCTACTGGCAAGCTTTCTCACATACCCACATTGGCTGAATCCGAGATTCGAACCCACGCAGATAGAGGTGAGATGGCAGTGATCCGTAATGGACAGCGCTTTAGGCCACTCGGGGCCCCTCAAATTATGTAAAAACAACTTCAATTTCTTCAAGTTCATTGGTTTTGGGGTGTATTGAAAGGCGTTTGACCATCAAGGAATAATCTTGGCAGTATATTTGTTCCAGAATTACAAGTCGCCAAGGAGTTGTAGGGACACCTTCAGAGATATGATTAAACTTGAAACTTGCTTATTAAGTTTTGACCCTTTGTGAAGTAGTAGTTTGGTAATGGGATTCATGTTATCTTATGATTTTCTTATACTTTTGCCATTTTGTGAAATACTGCCCAGAATCTTGAGTAGGTAATAAATTTGTATGAGGACATATTTAGCTCTAATGACCTTAGTGCAAGTTAAGTATATCTGATGGCCTGCTTGAAACAATGAGTTTATAATATATTCTTACCAAAAGAAAGTTCGGCCAATTGAGTCTTATCGCTCTGAGGTACTCTTATATTCTTTTGTACAGGTTTAATACAGAATCAGACGCAAAATCTGTTCACTATGCTCTATTACATTGACTGGTTCTTGTCCAATATACCTCTCTGACCTCACCCATGTGTACACCCCAGCTCTTTTGCATACCAGGGCCCAGCTGCATGGAACAAATTGCCCATTGATCTTAGAAACTAGGACACTATGATCTGATTAAAAAGTGCTCCTAAAACTCACCTATTTCAACTACAAGACTTAAAGACTTAATATTGTTTACTTCCTCAATTATTGTCAGCATGTTTTTGTTTTATAATTTCATGGTGTTTGTTTTTGTAATCTTGTCACTTTTTTGTTTTCTATTGATGTAAAGTGCTTAGAGCTTCTAAAGATTAGATGCTGTCCACATTGTTGTTATTATTACTCTTTACTAAGTCTTAAACTGTCCTTTAAGTATGGCCGAATTATTTCAAGATTTCAGGGTCACATCAGTAAAAATATATTTAAAAACATCGTGTTTCAGATGATTGATAACTGACCAAATGCAGTGCCATTTTATGAACTGTTTTGAAGTAAAATTTGTTGTTGTTTTATTTTGAAGGAATATATGTACATGTAGTTGGATAATAGATATATTTAGTGTAGATAGTAAAACCATGCAATTTACATGTGTGCTTACTGTCAGGTGGCAGCCAGGTATGATACCTCTCTCTTTTTGTACAGGTCATATCAGAGTTAAATAATGTCTTGCAAGTGGATCTGAGTAAACCTCCATTTGATGACATTGTAGATGACACACCTGTCTCTGTTCGTGATGCCCTTGTCTTCCTTGAGTTGGCAAGATTTGAATCACCAGCCTCTGTACCAGTCCCAGGAGGTAAAAAAAAGATTGTTATACGTCTCACCACGAATCTGGTAGGTGTAATGAATATGCTTGCTGTTAAGTCAGGTCCAACTGCATAGACCCAGATCTGCTGGTGCATAATGCACTGACAGATCTAGGTTTATGCAGTATATTTTGAAAACGTTGTCCTCAGGATGGTAATGAAAATCACATCTGCTTGTTCCGTGTGATAAGTGCAATGTAGAAATCACTTGTCTTATGAATAACTATTCTTTTTCCTTGATACAACATTGTGTTAGTGTGTGTGTGTGTGTTTTGGCCATGGTTTAATTGTAATGTATATAAATGAGCAGTAATTATGGAAACTAATGGCAAATCAAACTGAGATCAAATTTGTAATAAAGCGAAAGGACCGAACAAACATTTAATTCCTTTGTTTAGTGGAGGTGATGACTGTGTCAGAGCATCTGTGTATCAACTTGTTTGAGAAACTTGATATATTCGTACAGAAATTGGTTACTTCTCAGATCTAGTGAAATTCAGCCTCTTGTTATTGATCCCTCTACATTTCCAAAGCCCTTTCTAGCTTAGCCTATTCCATTCATATGCATGATGATTAGTGTCTGTGACTGCCACTTGTAAAAGCTGCCATTTTGTCAGCTTTGACAGCAGACTTTCCCAGCAAAATAAACTTACGTATTGCTTATTTCACTGATGTAATGTTGTAATGATTTGGACTGCTGAACTTTTGCATCAAGAATAATCAACTGTTCACTGCATTATTTTGCCTTCTGCATCCTGGTTAGCTGGATGTACTAAAGCATGGCACCAAATAATGGTACTTGGACTGAATGAATGTAATCAAGCTAACTGTTGTAAAATCATTAAAGTGTCCGTTGAAATAACTTAAATTACTCAGTTCTTGTGTTTCTGTTCTAAATATACATTTTGATCAATCTTTTAATTCTTTTGCTGGACACTGGAGACTATGAATTGTTGCAGCATATGACCTGTTTATTAACCAGTGTTACCTAGATGCTTAATCTTTTGCTGCTGTTACAACAAATAATATTAGTTCTTCATCAGATAGTTTCCTTGAGATGAACTTTTTGTTGAAAATAACTAGGTATCAAAAATAACATTTATCTAAAGCTTTTGTTTTATAAATTTTAGTATTTTGGTTTTTGTATCTTACATTTCCATGTATTCAGATTATTATCATGGTTTTTGTATCATTTGTCACAGTATTCAGATTGTTACCTTGGTTTTTGAGTCTATGATTCGGCCAATGTGGGTATGTGAGAAAGCTTGCCAGTAGCTTCTTGTGGGTCGGTGGTTTTTCCTGGGGTTTTCCCAGGTTCTTCCTCCACCATTAATACTGGCCGCCATGCATAGCCTATCATGTGCTGAAAAATGGCATTAAACCCTACAACAACAACAGCCTTGGTTTTTGGTATCATCTTAGCTTGCTTTTCAGGTTATGACCTTGAATTTTGTCTCTTTCTGTTTCTGTATCCAGATTATGGAAGCTGGTTCTTCATTTTGTAATTGTGGAACATTGGAATTTTGAAGATAGCTAGTCTAAAAAGGTTGCCCTGTTCAAGTCCTTCTACATGTTGCTGTATATTGTCCTTTTAAAGTTTAAAGATTTATATTTTTTCAGAAAGATTTTCATGAGGGATGTTCCAGTAAAACATATATCCCCTTGGGGAGGCACTTCAAAAAAACTTCTGTAGGAGATTGTGTTTCGAACTTCTGTTGTGGGTTGTGTTAGCAAAATGAGAAATCGCTGGTGGGGTTGTCAGAAAGAAGAAGAAAAAAATGAATATATATTTAGAGTCGCATCTAACTCCACCTAGCGGTCTAACGTGAATAAAACATTGGGTCAGAAAATTATGCCAGTACACGTGAGTGCACATAATTTGTACGAATTCCCGTACTTTTAAAGCAGTGATACGCATTCGGCAAATTATGTAAACGTTGCAGATATAAAAAATGTGCTTTGCACAGTATGAAATTTTTATTAAACTTTAAACTTTAAAGGTGCATTTTATGACATAATTTGCACTGCCACAGCTGTCTCACAGCTGTTGATGCGACATCCATATATCTGGATACTTTGGTACGACATGAATGGCTGTTAAACTAAATTTGATTGGTTCATTGGCCCTGGAACAGGCATATTATGGAATTTTAGCCTTACTTTCATCGTGGAAGTTTTACAAATGTGTGTTTCGAATAAGGGCCACAGGAAACCAAAATTGCTGAATCACAACAGGGTTTGTCTTCAGATGACGTTTTCAGTCAGCAAACACTGGCTGGTGATAGCAATGATGACAGTGAATTTCTTGTATATCGGTCTGTTGGACATTGGGAAAATGTCACTGGAAATACCAGTGTGTGATTTTGAGCCCTGAATTGATGTTGAGTGTGAGTCCGATGTACGTGTTGGATGGACAATATGCCGGTTATATTTATTCAAGATACCCATGTCTAAACAAGCAGACTATGGGAATGTTAGACTTAAAAACCTAATTCAGCACTATGGAAGAGAAAAATCTGGCATAAGAGGCAGCAAAACACTGATTCAAGGAAGTGAATCTTTGGCAGGGTTCATGTTAGTGAAAACTGACAGGTCTCAGAAACGCTTATAATCACACGTATTTGGATGCCAATTTACGCCAATTTTTTTTATTTAGGTGGGCGGTAAAATTCAAAAGACTTGCCAGTCCTGCTTCAGTCACCAGCTTAGTGGGAAAATATGTTGATCAGTTAGCAGTGCTGATATTTACAATGACAGAATCTAGTGGTTGAAAGCCCCCCCCCCCCGTTCCCACTGCCATCGTCACCATTATAAGAGTACATCAAAAGAACATGCTGCAATAGCTAAGCGGCAAGATCAAAGGCTTTGACTGGCAGCTGGGTGGGAAAATCTACTGATCTACTGATATTTACAGTGCTTGAATTCAGAGGCAGAAATACCCAGAGATACATGTGGTCATTTATAACAGTACATCAAATAAACAACATTAACTTTCATTATTGTGTTCATTTCCGAGTGTAACGGAATAAGCAGTGCACGTGACCTCAGAATCATGACATGTTGAGACTTGAATGAGTATTTGGGGGTTCAACGGCAAACTAACGAAGATTGTAATGAGATTCATGAGAGTGCTAAAGTTGTTAGAACTGATAGTTTGGAAGGGACAGTAGCTAAGTGTAAGAAAGTGTGTGATGCCTAGCTTAGTGCTTTGAATAAGACCTTCCTTGGATTGAAAAAATTCAGACTCACTCCAATGTACAAACAAGAGCTATGTCAGTGTTATAAAGAATGTAGAAATTAAACTCCAATGCAACCAATAGTTCTTATAATTTGCGTAGTTTTCTAAGAGGGGACTGCAATTTTTCCTGGTGGGACTCATATTTTTACCAAAATGGGAGCCATGGACTCTAAGTTTTAAAATCCTAACGAGATCTCTGGTTCAAAACTTTTCTTTTTGGAACAGAGATATCCAAGAGAGAATACCCATGGGGCCATACATGTGAGATGTTGAAAATTGCACAACCATAAAGAACAGTAACTTGTTCAGGCTAGTTATGCATATGCGTTTCAGACAGCAGGCAATGAAAGGAGTTCACAGCACAGAATAATATTCATACACAGAGGAGGAGGATCATATTAAATTCAGAAACAATTAACAGATTAATGTTCATAGGGAACATCAGAGAATCCCCATACAATATAATTAAGTGTGTGTAGATCTCAAGTTGGCAGAACCACTGAGCAACAAAAGAATAAAAAGACAAACTTTTATATCATGCAGATGTATGTCCAAATGATGTACATGCTCTCTATGTGTAAAAATTAAATGACATTAAACATAAGAGACTAACTGATCTGTGTAGACTCAAAGCAAGATGGATAAAATTTGTCCTGTTTGTGTTCGGTTCTTCCTATGTATATTTTGATCATGGTGGTATTTTCTGCAGACCTTTTGGCACTTAGTTCCAAGCCATCATTTGGTATTTGTTTTGCAAAATGGATAACTAAAAAGTCTATTATCTAGTACAATACATTTTTAAGCAGTATCATTAACTGATGATGAAATTGATGAAATATTACTTGATGTCATTCTGATATATGGATTCTTTACTATACTAATAATCTGTTCATCCTGATTCTTTTTTTATACCATCTCCTTTAGTCTTACTGGTACCAGTGCTTTTAATAAAATTGTAACTTCCATTTTCTTACAATCTAAATATTTGTAATGATGTGTTATTGTCAAAAGGTAAAATGTGCTTAGTGTTGTAAAATCTAAAACTATTAATTAGCAAGGGACTAAAGTAAAAAGTGGACAGAATTTATTGCCATATTACAGTGTTGTTAGAAACAACAGAATAGTTGTACAAGATGTATTTTGCACAGAGTTGTAGAACTAGCACTCATATTGTCACCACATATTCTACTTAAATAATTATATCATTATTTATGTATATTCCTATCAGTATTCTCCCAGTGGTAGTAATTTTCTGATCTGATGTTGTTCATTTCTTGCTCAATTTTTACACATCAAGAATTCTCACCGTATCATTAAAAAAACAATGTAATCTACACCAAACTGAGTTGTTTGAGAAGAAATTAGTTTTTTTAACCCAAAAATCACTGAAACTACGAGTTCTTGCATTACAGTCTAACATTAAATAACATTTGAGGTAGCCATGATAGTAGTTTAGGATGCAGCTGTACCAATTTCACCTTTGGTATATCCAAATCTTGAATGTGATGGAGGAACATAGCTCCAAAATAAACACATCAATTTTAGAACCTGTTCATTGACTATGAATCAAGTATCCGAGTCCAACTGAATTGCTAGAAATTTTTTAATTCTTTTGACAACATCATAATTAGCTGTCAAATATGGAGTAAGCCTATGGTCTTTATGCCATCCCAACCAAGACCCCACCACAACCACGAGACCATACCCAAAGACATCACAGTAATAATCGCTATACAACTAGAGATGACAGCTCTTTGAGAATTTTGATTTCAGTAGAGCCGTAACAGAGTGGAACAGTAAGAAATAGTGACAGATATGTAAGTGTTAGGGAGATATTTAACAATGGCTATTCCTACCGCCACCACTTCCTCATTGGAGATCACACACACAAAACTTCTGAAATCGTGGCAGCATCCCTGCAGAGGAGATAACTTGACTATTCGATTTTATTGGTCTCTGGTTATCCCATGGTATTTCTGTTACTTGAACATTATCTTACAGTGTGTCCAGTCAGTATGGTCAAAAAAGGCTTACAATCATTGAGAGTTGTTGAAGGACTCACTACAGATATGAAAGAACGAGAACCATACTATAAATCAGCGAAGATAAAATAGAGTATATATGGGTTTGACTGTCCCTGATTAGTTGATAATGAAAGTAAGATTTTAGTAAAAACAATCTTTTAAACAATCTTTTGAAAGCTTGTCCTACTTGTAACTGAAAAAAGTGAGGGACATTGTTTAATTAACATAATTTCCATCCCTTTACAGACCTGAGTTTGGACGACTCATTACTGAAATCAGCAGCTGACTCTTTGGTGCAGTATTGAAAGCACACATTACAAATTTGTATAGATCCAGAAAATGGTGCGGCTGTTATGGTTTTCTTTTCACAAAAGCTGTCGTCATAGATGTGTCTATACTGATATAAATTTGATCATGAGCACTCAAAATTTTAAGTTACTGAATTTTAATATCATGGTGTTTGCACAAATTTACAGTGGGAACTGAATTAGTACAGAGAGTCCTGAACTCTTGAGTTTTGTGCAGAAATATAGAAACCAAGTAGAATACATCCAGAAATGTAGAGGTTTTCAATCTTGGATTTAGTCTCCCCATTGTGTTTCACACTGATATTCATATTCACAGAATATTTGTATAGTAGTAGGAAAAGTAAGTGAGAAATTTAGATACATATCATAAACAAGACAAACAGTATGTGGGGGGGAGAAGATCATAAGAACAGGCTCGAATGGAGAAGTGTAATAAAAACAATAATGAGTAGAAGTATGCCTCTTTTTTATGTGTGCAACATTATTTTCTTAGCTTCAGTAAGAAATTTCATCAAAAGGAAGACAATAAAGGGTGTACAGTTAACTAAACCAATATGAATTTAGCTACTTAAAAGCTGTATCAAATTGATTTTAACCTTCTGGTCTGTTTCTGTCCATTCTGGTGATATGTCCACTGAATCAGTATGGTTGGAAAAAATATTTGGCAAATTTAAAAATTTAAAAATCTTTTGGCAGATTATGATTATACAATACTTCTGCCTGAGAGATGTGAATAATTTTATTTCTTGGTTTGTTGATTGTGGTTGTTGCTCAGTTCAAATGCATCATTGAAAAACATTGATGCATTCTCATACTTGGTTACAAATATTTATTATAGAGGCATATCTCCTTTTAAATAAGACATCGGTAACTGAAAAAGATGTTCTGACAAGAAATGATATAGTGTAAAAGTAGACAAATGATGCAACATCACTTCCACAGGCATCATTGTTTTTTTCTTCTGACAAATCATATAAGTTTACCAAAACATTTATTGGAAAAAATAATAACAATGAATCATAGAATCTGACCACACATTTAAAGCAATACAAGATTTAACTATTATTCTAATCAAAAGCAGCATGCCTGAGAACAAGGAAAAATAGCAAGACATAGTGATCACTTTAGGGAACACAGAGTTTAATAAGGATACAAATTCATGATTTCTGTATTAGAATAGAAATATCTGTTATAAAATCTGTATTCATGGATGTTAAATTAGTAGGTATTAAGGGACTGATCAATGACATCTACAAATAATAAGCCACCATGAAAATTTGTGATTTCACAGTATCAGAGACATACTTGGCTGACAGACAAACAAACAAAAGGACAAAAGACTGATTATAATGAATGAATACAAATAAAAATATGCAGTAGATTATATGATCTATAAGAATTCAGTAGATTACCTCCAGCCAGCTGTCATTTAAATTGCTTCTGTCCCCAACCCAATATTAAAATCGCTTCTACCGCCCACTAACCCATAGCCAGAAATTATGTTTCAAAAATATTCTTCTGTAGGGGCAGTGTTTCTCGATTAAAACACATCTGATGGTGGATCATAATTTTTTTAAATTGCTTCTGCTGTGGGTTGGTTGAATTTGAAAGTGCCTTCCCCCTGGGGGGTATATATTTTACTGGAACAGCCCTGAATGCATTCCTTGATTTAAATTTCAAATATATCTTTCATCTGTACGAATTTTTCTTTTAGTTTCCAGCTAGCTCCATACCATATATATATATATATATATATATATATATATATATATATATATATATATATATAGAGAGAGAGAGAGAGAGAGAGAGAGAGAGAGAGAGAGAGAGATATTTAATATGACTTTTTTCATAGTGAATGTTATCATGAAAATTCAGTTTTTCAGTCAGAGAGAATCATAAAGTCGGACGGTTTTAACAAGGGTTCATCTTAAAATTATTTAGTTTTACTTGCAAGGCATATCTGAATAATAAGGAAAATTTTACTTTATTATTGAAAACAATTATTATTAAATAATTAATTAAATAACAATATTTAATCTTCTGCCTTTGAAAAGCAAATTAAATTCAAATTATAAAGGTTGACAGGAGATGAATTATTGTAATCAAGTATTGGATCAAGATCATTAATAAAGATGTTAAAAAGAAAAGGGCTTAGGTCATCTTCTTGACTAACCAAAATGCACAAAACAGCATCACAGGAAAGACATTTGTACTTTTTTTTGCACCTTCAATCCCAAGTTATTAGATGAACTAGTAAAAATGAAATAATTTGGCATATTTGTAAATGCATCAAAAATGGACTTTCCAGGTGCCCCTGCTCCCAAGCGGAACTTTTTATCTCCTGACCCTAGGTGTAAAGGGGAGGTGTTTAACGTGGTTGTGACATATGCTGGAGACCCTGACAACTTCTATATCCAGGAGGTAATTTCCATACTAACAACACCAGGACCACAGCTGTCATAAGGATCTTTTCTTGGTTTAAATACGCATGTTGAAATTTTATATTTGTGATATTTTGTAAATTTTCAGTATTTTGTACACTTTATTTTGCCTGTAAAGTTTATCGTTTTGAATAAAAATATTCTCATTTTAAATTATGTTGATGTATTTGGTTTTGAAAAATTTCAGAAAAAATGTTGTAGGTTAATACTGTGGAAACAGGATACACAATATTTGCATGTTTGTCTCTTGTAGGTCAGCAATGTTGACTCTAGTATATACAATTTATATATGTGTGTCTCTTGTAGAAAATATGTTTTTATTTAGAAGGGTAATAGATCAGAATTATAAAAATGATAAATATTTAGAGATGCTGCCAGGGTATGCAAAAGCAGAACACAAATTTTTACAAATGTTTACACTTGTAGAACTTCAAATTAGTTCAAAGTTGCATGTGTAAAAGGGGCCGTGAGTGGCTGAGTGGTCTAAAGCGCTCTCCGTTACGGATCATTGCCATCTCACCTCTGTCTGCATGGGTTTGAGTCTCGGATTCAGCCAATGTGGGTATGTGAGAAAGCTTGCCAGTAGCTTCTCGTGGGTGGGTGGTTCTTTCGGGGGTTTCCCTGTGTTCTTCCTCCACCATTAATACTGGCCGCCATGCATAGCCTATCGTGTGCTGAAAAATGGCGTTAAGCCCTACAACAACAACAGCATGTGTAAAAATGCACTCTGTATAAAGTTTTTATTTAACTGTTAAGACTAACTGGATAAACAAGAGTTTTAAATAAAATACAGTAAGATGCTTGCCTGTTTCAAATACTTATTTCAATTCCAAAGTATCAGATTGGGGTTAAGAAAAGTATGCTTGGAAATCCCCCTAATTATTTATAACAGTAAAAGGTGAATATTTATAAGGGCTCTGAAATTGATATCATTTTTCGTTCATTTTTGCATATGTAAATTTTGGTCCTTTGCCATAAATTATAGTCAAGTGCTGCTGGGTGGAAAATTATGATTTTTATAAAACGTCATGTCAGTGGTGGCTGGAATGTGCAAAGTGTATGTCAAAATGAAGAAAGTGAAGGATGAAGTGGAGTTTCTTGCCAAATGGAGGATGATAATTCTAAAACTATGTCAGATGTTATGTAGAAGAACTGTGAAGAAACCCAGATTGTTTTTGCAAAGTTTTAGAAATCGAGTCTGTTTCAGTACAGATAGTTACAATGCAACACAAAAATGGAAGCTATGTTGTGTAATATTTGCAAAAGTTATGCAAAACAAAACCCTTTTAGTTGGAAATTGAATGTTTGAATTTTAGGATTTCAACTGTCACATGACAAGATGAATTGCCAGATCACATATATTTTGAAATGGAGATATCCATCAAACAATACCTGTGAAATCTGGAAAATTGCAAAACAGTCATAACGAACAGTTTAACAGCTTGTTGAATCTAGCAAAAAGACATGTCCACATGCCCCCCCTCCCATAGAAGGTAGATTGTGAAAGAGGATTCTCAGTGTAGAACACTGTTTATTCACAGACAAGGAACAGAATAAGCTCAGGAACACTTTAACAGAGTAATGCTTATGTAACTATTGGGGACATCTTATAAGGATTTTGTTTGTACTAGAGTCCTATTGGAGTGGAGTAGGAAAAAAGTAATAGGTATTTAAGTATTGGGTAAGTAATGAACTATGGTAATTTCTTCTCCCATCCCACCCTCCCCTTTCAGACACAAACCTTTTGTTAAAATCCCTTTCAGCATCTCTGAATAATACAGTTTGTAAGGAATTGCATATCTGCCACTTTTTATGAAACCTCAGGATAAAAATACATTTTTTGGTACTGTAAATTTTAAGAAGATGCTGAAGATAATTATTAATAATGAGGAAAGTTTTGAAAAAGTAATATCTTGGTGAAGTTGACATGGTCATAAACACTGCTGTTGCCGAGTAACATGTCATAACAAATTTGACAGTGTTGTAAACACTGCCATTGCTGTCTTCAGTATCTTTTATGGCATTCTTTTTTGGCTGATTAACATATTGTTGAAATGTTAGTTATTTAACCCAGATGATATTTTAGGGGCTCGGATTTCCTTGAAAACAAGTGCTGTGGTGTTTTTTAGATAGTGTTCAGAATTGGTTACAATTTAATGATTAATCATTTCTGCTATCCCATTGATATTAATCCATTAATTTGTCTAGATGATGTCTTGTCAGATTTTTATCTATTTTTAAATGGCCTAAAATCCAAAATGGCCTGAACGGTATAATACTAAATTTTGTCCAAAATAAACCTCAAATATCATAATTGATTAATTTGTCATTTCACTGAAAGTGACCATTTCTCTATTAAAATAATTAATTGTAACAGTATTCATTTCTGATCACTTGAATTAAATCAAAAAGTATCTTTTACAGCTTGGGGAAAACTCCCAGTACCTTGAGACCATGATGAGATTGATGCATGATACCTACACAAATGACAAAAGAGACAGTTTAAAAATTGTCTGTCCTCAGATTGGTGAGCCATTTTGTAGATTGGAAAGTGATGATTCATTTAGCATGAACTTTATTTTATAGTTAAACATTTTAAGTATTTTGTAGTTGTAAAAACATTACCAATATTATGTTCCCTGTGACAATTAAAATGCATTAAACTTCAAAATATTAATTTAATAGCAGTAATACATAACCTGCTATATTGTATTGCTTTCTTTTTAGGGAAGTCAAATCCTCAGGTCAAGCTAAATATTCACTCCAGGAGAATTGAAAAGAACATGATCCCAGTCTATCCCATCATTCCTTAATCTATCTTGAGAGTATTTATGTGCCAAGTCTCTCATCAAAATTTGCCTTTGATGTCATTTTTAAGTGGCCCTTTTATTTTTTTTTCCAATGTCCTTCACACTGAGGCCTTTTTTGTTTATCTTGTTAATTTTGATGGGGTTTTGTTTCTTGCTCAGCAAGCAGTGCTTCGGTTTAATGCTGCCCTTCTTAGTAGCTGGTGTTATAATGTAAGTGTGTTTGGTTTCTGGTTATCTTGTATTTTGTCATTTTCTTCTTTCAGTGCTTAAAATTCCTAAGGTATGGGCAGATGCAGGCACAGAATGCCCCATGGGATACTTACCCCATCAAACTATTTTGCACAACCGCATGCACAGATTTCCTATTGTCTCTAGACAGATGAAGTTTGGGGCTTGGTGAAAAGTTGCCACGCACACAAGTTTTCCTGGGGCCCAAGAGTTTGTCAGACAGAAGAACAGGTGGTATGTTTTATATATATATATGATTCAGCCACTGTGTAGGGGCCCCGAGTGGCCGAGTGGTCTAAAGCGCTCTTCGTTACGGATCACTGCCATCTCACCTCTGTCTGCGGCGGTTCGAGTCTAAGATTCAGCCAATGTGGGTATGTGAGAAAGCTTGCCAGTAGCTTCTCGAGGGTCGGTGGTTCTTTCCGGGGCTTTCCCGGGTTCTTCCTCCACCATTAATACTGGCCGCCATGTATAACCTATCGTGTGCTGAAAAATGGCGTTAAACCCCACAACAACAACAACAACAACAACAACAGCCACTGTGTGTTCAGCTACAGAGTTCATTCTCCAGCTGGATAGCCCTACCACTCCTATGTTCCAAGTGGAAATGTCAGCTGGGACCTAGGCTTGTCTCCTAATGAAAGCCTCGGAGGCCATAGAGCCTGAGGCTTGAACCCTAGTAACAATTGCCTCTCAATCTGATATCTTTTTGACTGCTTCCTTTATTTTCTTGAAGGGGGAGTTGTTCTCTACAGCAGTTCTTCAATGCTTTCTGAAAGCTGTGGTAAAAACATAACGGCATGCTGTTTCCATGTCAGTGGTACCCTCTGCAGAGCTTCTCCACCTCAGCATGGATACTGGTTTGGAGATATCTTAGGTCTTGCTTGACAACAGCAAGAACCTTTTCAGGGCTGCTCTGATTGAGGTGGAAGTCTCGAAACTTCCATAGCATGGCAGGATTTAAGGGTCCAACAACACTGATCCCTAGATGCAACTTCGGGACTGTCATTGGTCAAGAAGCAAATCACATCTTGACAAATGGCTGGGACCTTGCAAATTCTTCCTCAGTGCCCCAGTAAGTGCTCAGCTAGTCCTTTTTTGAGGTTTCACCAGGCACCATGGATGATGTGTGAGTCCATTCCACTTTAGAGAAAAGATACTGGCTTTGTTTCCAGGAACATCCTCCTCTGTCATTGACTCCTATTTTGTGGTCCAAAGCACTCTCCATTATGGATCACTGCCATCTCACCTGTCTGCTTGGGTTCGAGTCTCGGATTCAGCCAATGTGGGTATGTGAGAAAGCTTACCAGTAGCTTCTTGTGGGTTGGTGTTTTTTTCCTGGGTTTTCCTGGGGTCTTCCTCCACCATTAATACTGGCCGCCATGTATAGCCTATTGTGTGCTGAAAAATGGACTCAAACCCTACAACAACAACAACAGCGACTCCTATTTTCTTTCCTGAGTCCAAACTGGATCATCTAAAGGAAGAGGTACACACCCTTCTATGGAAGGGAGTAGTTGAGAGGGTGGAAAACAAAATAACTCTGGGTTTCTTTTTCCGGATCTTTTTGGTGTTGGAAAAATGCGGAAAGTTTTACTCGTCATTGATTTTTCCTCCTTAAACAGATTTCTTGAGGAAGAGCACTTCAAGATGGAGATCACTGCCTCAGTCAGGAAATCCATAAGGCCCTGTGACTTGGCAGTCGATGTAGGATGCATACCTTTATATCTCTATTTTCCTGCCTCACAGGTGATACCTCCAGGTTTGTCTTGGCCAGAAGGTATTTCAGTTTCTAGCTCATCCATTTGGCCTTGCTTCATCCCTGGAGCCTTTACCAGGGTGATGGGGGTAAGTGGCTCACTTGTGGTCTTTAGAGATCCCCTTCCTCTAGTATTTTTCGATGACTCTAAGAGTCTGCCAGATTCCAGGCATAAGGTTCCAGATGACTGCACAACATATATCTAAGCTGTTAACCATCTTACAACAGGGAACACTACTACCATAAGGAGAAGTGCATTGATTTTGTTACATCAATTTTTGTTTGATGCCATCAGCCTCCCGCTATACTGGTAAATTTAATGTTGCAGTAGAGCAGGAAATGTATTACTACTATTAAAATGTAGTGGGGGTTTTCGTTTTTGGCTGAGAGTGGGGATGGACTGTTTAATTATTTAATACTTTCCTGCTACTATTGGAAAGATTCCCTCCTCCCGCCCTATTCTGATGTCCCATTGTCTTGGTCCAAGATGAAAAGGAGGATATTAAGTATCTTGACTGTGACAAAGGAATTAGACTGTTTCTGTTCAATTCTGAGTCCCCATTTACTAACTGGAGGATGGAAAAATTAGCTTGGACTGGGAACCTGAAATCCTAGAAGTTATATGCAATGCATTAGTAGCAATTAATGATTACATAAATAAATTCAGTTTTACCTCCCAGCTCACAGAACAAAATTATTATAATGTGAATGCTGAGAAATACGTATGTGCCTTTCTTCTTTAAATACATTACTCAGTCATAGTATGTTGGGATTAGAGAAAGTCCAGATACATTACTCAGTCATATTATGTAAGGACTAGACTAAGTCCAAATACATTACTCGGTCATAGTATGTTAGGACTAGGAGAAGTACATTACTCAGTCATAGCTCACCACTCCCTCGTGCCCTGACAACTTGCAAACCTGCTTATAACTCGGGGTAAGTTGTGGATCCCATTTGTTGCATGTTAATTACATTTTTTGTATCAAATAAAGAGGGTGGACTAACTGAAAAGTTAAAAGGCATGCATATTCAACATGCATAAGAGTTAGCGAACCTGGTCTAGTGTCAGATCAACTCATTTCAAGCGATCAATCAATCATGGTTTTTTTTAGAACACAATATAGCCAGATTACCTTAAGTAAGCATATTCGTTCACAGTTGTGATCAACGATAGCAAGACTACCAAACGAAATGAATACTTGATGTAAAATTCTGTTTCACAGATAAATTTTATTAATGAAAAGCTAGTTTCAGAGCCTGTAGTTAATTTGTAATTATTGAATTGGCACTCGGAGATTTCCTTATGAATGAGAAGTTTCACTATTACTTGCAATGAAATCATGGCATCAATATTTTATTATAGAAAAATACAACAAAATTACTTTTGATGATGATGGCTGTTTCACGATCCAAATGTTCCGGTTTTTTAAAAGGAATCTTGTTTAATTGAGAATTTGAATTAATAACTAGTCTGGTTCCATGCTTAGTATGCTCTTTGAGTAGCATTCCACAAGAGTAGAGAGCAAAGCAGGTAGCATAAGGATCAGGGAACCAGACTACTTAATAACAATATGATGTAATACACACTGTTTTGGCGTACATGTTATGGTTGTTGAAACCAGTTGGAATAATGTTAATGATCTCACAGCAGTTGGACATCTTGAAAATAAGGGTCATTTTTACATAAAAAGGAATAACTTGTTAGAAAAAGCACTTTATTGTCATATATTCCCAACACGATTTTAAAATGACTATTCAGTCGTTAAACAGGCCAGTTCTCTCTCCCCCACCTCCCCCGTAGTTTTCTCGATATCCAGAGAGGATGGCATCATTTCATGTTGTGATGGAGGTCCCTTGACAACTTGTGCCCTTGCATATAGTGCGGTCTGTGTTTTTGGACCCCATTGTGCAAGGGTTATCGAGGGAGAGGTGTATATTAGGACTAGGAGAAATACATTACACTGTCGTAGTTTGTTAGGACTAAAGAAAGTCCAAATACATAACTCAGCTACAGTATGTTAGGACTAAAGAAAGTCCAGATATATAACTCAGTCATAGTATGTTAGGACTAGGACAAATATATTACTCAGTCATAGTATGTTGGACTGGGAGAAATATATTACTCAGTCATAGTATGTTGGACTAGGAGAAATACATTACTTGGTTACAGTATGTTAAGACTAGGAGAAAGTCCACTATCATTCAAATCCAGCACTTCCAAGCAAAAGCAGTTTTTAGCCATGTTTTAGCAATGTCATCTGCTTGTCTGGACAGATGTGACACTAGAGTTGACTGACCTTGGATAGAGGGGTTAAATCCAATCATTTGTCAACTACTGCTTCCTTTTTTTCTCTGTTTTTTTGTATGTGAATATGACTGAGGAACTTTATGATAATGTACTACTGTTAAAAAAAATTAAACATTTACGGCAATGCACTTTATATAAAAACTTTGACTATACATTTTAAGGATTGTACATTGTGACCTTTATATTTTATTTGTACATTTTACAGCATTGTAACATCATAATATGTCCTGTCTGAACTCATGCAGAACAGCTGAGTTTTATAAAACTTGTAGGGATTATGTATGGAAAGAATGTTTTCCTCGACAGGACCTTATACTTAAAGCAAATAGTTTCCTTGGATTTCTTTGGTTTCTGCCAATTTTCATAGCCAGCTCACAACCTGGCTTGGCTCATCAGATGTACATAAAATAAAATATATTTTAAATTTTGTATATTCCACTTTAAATGAATAAAGCTTTTTTATTTATATTTTTTACAGGAATGATTTGTGTGACCCAGAATTCTGCAGACAACATGTGGTATCGAGCAAGGATCATTGGACTCCCAGGAGACAAGAAGGTGGATGTATACTTTGTGGACTATGGGAACTTAGAGACTGTACCATATCAAAACCTCCGGAAACTAACTGACCAGTTCCTAGTGTTGCCATGTCAGGTAATCACGGTTGATAATTATATTGAAAGAGATCCATTCATTGCACCAGGAAAATTTCATTTTGATATGGGGACTTTAGTAGATACTGTGACATAGGTCTTGGTTTAAAGCAGTGATTCCATACTTGAAAGCCAGAGAAAACCTGAAACTTGTTAATATTTCAAATCTTAAAGTATCATCATTCTGTTGTCGGCCTAGTCACATTGTTGTTGAAGAAAAGGCAGACACAGCAGCCAAAGCTGCCCAGCAGTTACCCATTTCTGAATGAAAGATTCCATATGCAGACTAAAGATAATATATTAACCATCATATTTTGAGCTTTGAAAAAACATGTGCATAAAATCATACAAAACAAATTTCAGAGATGAGGTGTTATGGTGACAGTTGTATCTTCGATGCACATAACACATACTTGACTTGTGCATACCTCCTGAGGGATGAACCTCAACCAGAGTGCATACCTCCTGAACGATGAACCTCAATCAGAGTGCATACCATGCCAGTGTTCACTTGCAGTGAAACACATTCTTTTTTAATAGGTTGACTTCACCCTGTAAGAAACAAGTTTTTGATGTAACTCAGTAAAGATGATGTCCTACCAGAAAAAATCTTTTGACTTTTTGAGGGGTGGGGTTTTATATTTAAAAAAGTAAAAAATGCCTGTACTCCCGTTCAGACCAAGTTGTTAATCCCTGCTGGCTGTAGAGTATTTAAATAATGTCACTGTGATTATGTTGACATAGGTTATGAGTTGCATTTTGCTTATGACCAAATAGGATTTTAAAACCCTGTACATATACTGTGATAAACAGGTTTATTAAAAGTTGGTATGGGAATGTATCTTGTTGATTGCTACATTCACATCACATAACGAGTGGTCTAAAGTGCTCTCTGTTACGGATCACTGCCATCTCACCTCTGCGTGGGTTCAAGTCTAGCATTTGGCCAATGTGGGTATGTGAGAAAACTTGTCAGTAGCTTCTCGTGGGTCGGTGGTTCTTCCCAGGAGTTTCCCGGGTTCTTCCTCCACCATTAATACTGGCCGCCATACATAGCCTATCATGTGCTGAAAAATGGCGTTAAACCCCACAACAACAACAAGAACAACACATCACATAAGTAGATCATTGTGATCTATATTTCATGCTTCACTGACTTTTTGTTGAATACTGTTTCAAGTTTATTGCTCAAGCTCTATTCATACTTGAATCATCAAGCTAGATCATTTTATGCATTTCTGGTAGTATCGCACCCATACCTTGAAAGATTGTACTGTGACCTCCATTTCACATCATGCTGGCTCAGTTTGTTTTGTGGGTTTAGCTCAAAACCAAATAGGCTTGTTCACACTCAGTATGCAGCCATGAGTGGTCTAAAGTACTCACCATTATGGATCATTGCCATCCCACCTCAGTCTGCATGGATTTGAGTCTTGGGTTTGGCCATTGTGGGTATGTGAGAAATCTTGCCAGTAGCTTCTCTTGGGTCGGTGGTTCTTTCTGGGGTTTTCCCGGGTTCTGCATCCACGATGATTTATACTGGCCACCATGTATAGCCTGTCTTGTACTGAAAAATGGTGTGAAACCCTACAGCAACAACAACACACTCAGTATACACACTGTTATGCTAAATTGAAATTTAGTGAGTATTTACACCCTCATCTCATGTAGGTCACTATGACTCATATTGCGTGCCTCACTGCCTTGGTTTCATTAACATTAACTGTTTATGCCAGAATCATCAAACTAAGCAATTGTATGCATCCTGTTAATATCATACCCTACAGAAAATAGGGTTATTGTGACTTGTGTTTTTGCATTTATCTCGTTACCACATTGGTGTCTCATCTGCTTTATAATAATTACTGTTCTGGTGGCCTAGCGGTTAGAGTGTCTGCCTCAGATGAGGGAGGTCATGCGTTCTATCCCCGGCCATGTCATACCAAAGACTTACAAAAATGGTACTAACAGCTGCCTCGCTCGGTGCTCAGCATTAAGAGGTTAGTGTTAGGACTGGTCGGTCTGGTGTCAGGATAATGTGACTGGGTGGGACATTATGCTATATGTCTGCAGCATGATGCTCCACTGCTAGATATCATTATAAACTGTCACACTGTAGACATCGTAGCGATATGACTGAAAAATTTATAGTAATGCTATATCTGGAATCACAAAACAAGGCAAGAGGGTGCATCATGTTAATACTTCACCCTTATCATAAAAGTTGGTCAGTGTCACCTATATTTCACATTTCCTTGACTTTGGTTCAGTTTGCCATTTTTACTCTTATTGCTGTAGTCTTCAAATGAGATCATTTTATACCTATTTCTTAGTACCACACAGAAAATAGGCCACTGTGACCTATATCTCATATTTTACTGGCTTAGGTTGTTGCATTTAGCTCATGACCATGTAGATTTTTAGAATGCTTTGTGCATCCTTTATAAACTGATGATGAAACTTGGGGAAGCATCTTTATGAACACATTTCACATCTTTATCAACACATTTCAATAGTAGGATTGACCATATTTTAGGCTTCATTGGCTTGGGTTACATTTTGTGTTGAATGGCAAATTATGGATTATATGTATATTTATGGCATATTAATGGCCAAAAATATACTTACAGTTTTACGTCCTGAATTTCCTCAAAATGTACTTTCTTAGTTCTGTAAATCTGAATTGCATGAGCCTTGTCATGGTTTCCAGAGCTTGAATACACATTTCGAAACTGTACTGTTATTTTGACTACATTCCAAGTGCAATAACATCCTCCTTACTGCACACAAAATGAAATGAACGTTATATTCCATAGCATCTTTTTGATAATTACAGTTGAAAAAGTTCATATCTTTCCCCACATTATGATTCCAAACATTCAATGACAGAACAGAAACACACTTGCAGATAAGTCAAGGTGCTGCTGCCTTGCTGCACAACTCAGATGTTACTTCATGTAGAATTGACACAGATAAATCCAGTCCATAATCACGAAATTTAGTAGAATCAACAAATATTCCAAAATCTTTTCATTCCAGACCAAATAGAAAAGTTGTTGCAATGTGCATTCATTCACAATATGACTTTAAATTTAAATTTCAAGTAGACCAATACATAATTTTCTTTTGAAGGTGATGTCTAGCAAGTTGAAATTTATCTGGGTGAACTTATATGCATGCTAATAATGTTGTTGTGTACTGATGAATCTGCATTTGTGTATTCAGTTTAGAATACAGGATAAATTCAGTTACTTTGTTTTTTGTTGTGTATTTTTGTTTATATAATTAAGCTTTATGGTAGGATAAGAAAATGAACATATAATAAAAAGGTTACTACATTTGTATGGGAAAATATGAACTCGTTTTGTCGGATGGGTATACTGCACTCCCAAGGTCATCCAGTATATCCATCTGAAAAACTCGTTCATATTTTACCATACAAACGCAGTACCCAATATATATAAATCCTTCTTTTGAATGAATTGTAGCAGTGACATGGGATTTTCACTTAAATGCTTGATGGAATATGTACTTTGTCCCGAATGGAAATGAATGCAGTTCTGACTACCGAAATGTCTGTGCTAATGTGAAGGAGTTTCAGAATAAATCTACTTGACCTTTGGTTCAAGTCAAAGATTTCTGCTTGCATTTTTATATGATATCTATCAAATTTTGTTCGCACACAATTACATGAGTTGTTTCCCATCTACAGTTACCAAAACTTTGCATGACTTGCTTATTGGGTAAACAAGAATCCTATTGATTTCCATTTCAAAACTTAAAATATTAAGATCACTGTGGCCAAAAAAAGATAAATGGTTTCCACCCAATAAATTAGTTCTCCACCATCAACAGTTACCAAATTTTTTTAATAGCTTGCACTTGGCATAAGGAAGTAATGTATTGATTTTTGTGTCAAAAGATGCAATGGCAAAGGTCACTATGATGGAAGAAAATTTTGCTATTGTGTATTCAACCAAATGTTTTGTTCAGGATTGTTTCAAAAAAAATTGTACACGTATTTGTCAGTGGAACAATTTTTTAATGATTTTTTTTTCTGTTCCTTTTTTTTAGGCTATTAAATGTAGTTTAGCAGATATTGAGAACCTGACGGGTGGCAGGTGGCCTGATGAGGTAAGGTTAAAATTTAAACCTTATATTCTCTTTTGACTGTCTAACAGTCTGTAAGAAATAGAAATATAAAGGAATATTGACTGCTTGAATGTTGGCATAAGGTATATTATTGGTGGAGGAAATCAAAGAATTCACAGGGAAACAGCTGACCTTGGAGGAGCATCAATGTCCAATTGCACTTAAGAAGAGGAATCAAACCAGGGACTACAGAATTGCAAGGCTCGGATGCTACTAATATGCTATCCAAGAGTTATGTTTTTGTTTAAATTATGTGTTTATATACCTCTACAGTGCATGTGCACTCCCACACACCCCACATGATATGATATGATAGTAGGAATGGGGCAAGCACTATTAATACTTATGGGGGTGGAAGGTTTGATCCTATATCCTTTTTCTAACCATTTTACACTCAAGCCTATCCACTAAATTAAAGAATCAATATATACATACATACATACATACATACATACATACATACATATATATATATATATATATATATATATATATATATATATATATATATATATATATATACACACATACATATACATACATACATACATACATATATATATATATATATATATATATATATATATATATATATATATATATATATATATATATATATATATATATATATATAATCTTTTTCATTACTTTCCAACATTGAAAGCTTTACAGAATTTAACATCCTGTTAATATCACAGGTATCACAGAATATAATTTGCTTGTACAGTCTGGGAAAGGTATTCTGTACTGTTGGCTGCCCACTCACATTGATATTAAGGCTCATGAAAGGGCAGAAAAAGCAGCCAAAGCTTCCCTGCAGTCAACCGTATCTAAGTGGAAAATTCCATGTACTGGCTTCAAATATGTTATAAATCAGCATTTTTGTCATACTTGGCCAAAAGTGTGGAATGAAAACTCCACTGACAAACTTGAGAACATCAGTCCACTATTGGAGAGTGGCATCTCATATCGAACAAATCGCTGATGAAGTATCTGATCATGTATCATACCTGCATAGCATGAACCTTGAATAAAGTGCATACCCTGCCAGTGGGACACGTTCTTGTTGATGTGGCAAATTTAGCTCAGTGAGAGAGAAATTTTATTTTTTTACTGAATGAAGAAACTATGATAATGTACCACCTGATAAAATATTTGACTTTGTAAGGGCATACAGTTTATATTACAGTTTTTGACCATTTGTTTTAAGGATTTTATGTCATACATTCTTGCATATCATATTTACATGTATTTATTTATCTTCCTAAATTTATGTGCAAGTAGTTTTTACATTTGTTGAACTTTACCTTTAGTTGGCACCGTATAGCCACTATTGTGATGAGGTACCATTGAACATTGCATACATACAACATGCGTACCTACCTACCTACATACCATTCACATTGATGATTTTGGAACAAAACTAACAATGCCCATCACTTCCCTGTATATTTTGCAAACATGAGGTTTATATATATATATATATATATATATATATATATATATATATATATATATATATATATATATATATATATAACTACACATCCTTATGTCTCCTAGCAGACATTTCAAGTGAGTGGGGGATAAAGACAATACCATCTTATTGTTGAATTGCCTTCTCTGTTTTTTTCTCTCAGATAGTTAAGGCTTGAAAATGGAACAAGAATGACTTTCAGAATCATGTTGATCAAGCCCTCTTTTTTTTTTCAGTCAGTATTATCTGTATATGTTTGACAAACTCTATTGATGCATCATATGATTTGCATGTACATAAAATAACCAAATAAATGGCTTAAAACTGTTCGATCAGGTGCAGCCTAGTATTGTATTTAACTATCAACTCGGTAAGTTATGCATTAAAATATATGCACACATGTGTACCACCATGTCGGCCAATTCTGCATGTCGGGTAATTCTGCGCAACGATACGTCATTTCTGTAAACATCAGATCATATGCAATTTTGGGTCAAAATTCCATTTTGTATCAAGAAAGAATGATCATACTTTAATTAATGAAAGTGATATTCATCAAGTTTACAAAAAATATCCTGCATTTCAACTCGAAATGCACATAAAAATGTGATTTCTAAATGTCAGCATGAAGACCCACTTCATGACCTTCTTGAACCTGTAACCCAGAAAATCCAATTTACTATGTATCTTTTAGAATCATGCATTTAAATACATTATATAAAAGATGGAAATATATAACTTCAAAAATTCTTCATCTTAAACCAAGTTTCCAATTCTGCAGGAAGTTGTCCCACACATACAATGTCATCTGCTACCCAACGTATCAGCTTGCCGCTAGAAGGGCATTTTTAAGAAATTCTCCAGTGTATAGTCTGTTTCTAAATTTACATCCTATTCATTGTTGTTTCTCTTCCACATAATTGCTTATTTTTTTATAAAATGTTGAACTTTACAAGATCAGTTTAGTTTGCTTTTTTGGCATTGTTATGTTGAATTTGTAAAACTAGCTATAGACCTGACCTAATTACTCGAATGAAATGTTGACAGAAACAGTCAAAAGTAATGTATTTCAGTTTTATAGCCCAATGGATAAACATTACATCTTTTCAAAGCTGTGCACAGAATAGGCCAACATATTGCGAGTCATGAAAACACAGGGGTGGTATCCTGTGTGTCCAAATTACTATTATTTTGAACAGAATATTCTGGTGACAATTGCTTCTTTTCAAATAGTAAGCATTGCAATATTTTATTTTTGTCAATTGGTCAAATTCAGTAAGTGTTTTGCTTCAAAATTGGAGACGGAAACCTCTAAAATTGAGTTGGTGAATTAGTACACCTCTCTGGTAAGTATTGAAACGTACCTATGTATGCATTCAAGTTATTTTGTTTTTTTCAGGCTTTAAGGGATTGGTCTGATATGGCTATGATGAAAAGATTCTCTTTGAGGGTACTAGGTAAGACAATAAAATTAATTTGCAACCTTCAGACTTGTATGGTAAAGAGCAAACAAGCAGTCTAGGGACCCTAATGATTTGACATGGCCCCATAATCTCTTATAATTTTGGATCCATGACTTAGAACTCAAAATAAAAAGCCCAAATGTAAGTTGGTTGGTTGGTTATGTAGTTTTAATGCCATTTTTCTGTACATGATTGGCTATACCTTGTGACCAGTATATTTTGGTGGAGTAAAAACGGGGAACACTTTGGAAAAAACTAATGACCCACTAGAAGCTACAGGCAAGCTTTCTCACATACTTACATTAGCCAAGCCAAGACTTGAACCCACACAGACAGAGGTGTGATGTAAAGGTGACCGCCTTTGACCACTCAGTCACCTGCGGCCCTTCTAAATGTAAAGTGATGTGGTGTCTCAATCAGTACTTACTTTACATGGTTATTATCCACAGAACCCCAAATCTAATGTGATGTCAGAGTTTGATCAACTTTGAAAAGTCCTTGAATTGAGAGGGATGCCTTGGAAAGTCATTGAATTTTTTTAAAAAGTGTTTTGTTTTTTTGGAAGATGCTTGAATTTCTGAAGAAACTACTTGAATTTCTTTAAAAACCTTGAATTTTATAAGTACTGTGAAAACAATATTGATTAAATGTGGGTTAAAAAAAGAAAACATTTTACCTTGTTTTTTAAGAGGATGCCATAAAATTGAGTTGGTGACTTAGTACACCACTCTGGTAAGTATTGAAACAAGTTGTGTCCCCCTTGCAGTGGTGGCACTGTGATTGGGCTTGTAATGCAGATTGGTGACCAAGCTCACACTTAACTTTCTATGAGTTGTTTATACACTGGCAAATGGATATGTCACCTTCTTCATAGCAGTTTGATGAAAGCTTTAAAGGGAGACAAAAACCTGGCAATTTGTAAGGCTTGCAACAAGATAATGTATATTTCCAGCATGGGAGAAAGTGCCCTCAGGTCTCTTGAAAACTGAGAAATACAAGAGAAATATAAGTTTTTATGATGTCAATTGCATTCATTTTATAGGACTTGGATGAAAAGTGAGGCCTCTGGAACTTGACCATTGTCTTGAGTGAATGATTAACAGTGCCCCCACCACTGTCATCAGTAACTGCTCTGACATAAGGCTTTATTGATAGAACTGTGACTAAACACTGTTCGTATGATTTATTGAAGAAAAAAAACATCAGACAAGCTGTTCCAAACAGCGTTTCCGGACAGTGAAATAAATGAAACAATTTCTTGTGGGAGGAAAAAAGTTCAGTTCATGTGTGACTTAACAAAACATTCCAAAAGGTTGCTGAAGAAGATGATTTTAAAGGACCATCTGTGGTTATGTTTAAAAGTTTGAACAAAGAGTCTCAAGAAAAACATGGATGTACATGTAGGATTCTGGAATAAGACTGTTTTACAAGTACTTGTTACTTGAAATATTTGGACACAACTTGAGTTTGACTTTTATTAGGATCCCACATTGAGATGTGCCATATGGTAAAGACTATTTCATTATATCTGTCAATCAGTTCACACATTTTTACCAGCATGCTTAGGGAATCCTTACACATAATTGGATGTCATTTGGTTGGTGAATAATTTATTTACATGTAAATGTGCCTTTTAAAGTTATTGCTTTTTTAGATCCACTTTTAATGTCTATCAATATTACATTTCCACTACATCAGATTAATTTAAAGAAAATAGTTCAGCAATCATTCAAAATATTTTAATGTGCTATGTATATTTGATTTAATTATATCTGATTTAATTGTTTGTAAGTTTTAAAATCTTTTTATTTTTTAAACATTTCATTATATGTCAAAATAATGTAGTTCTGTTTGCGGAACTCATGCTTTTTCCAGAAAATAGTGTCACCTTGACTGTTCATTTTAGTAAACACCGGGTGTTGACCTAGATCCTGACCTTGATTCAAAATTAATAGCAGTTATGTAAATAAGTTCTATTTTTATTTTAAAATGATTGGTTGTTGTTGAGGTGATGATGGGACTATGTGATTTAAGAGTAAACAATTTTTTTATTTATTTCTTAGAGTAAAATGATTGGTTTTCATCAGGGTCATATTAGGCATGCATGATATAAACATGATCATGTGACCTCTTTTCGATTTCACAACTTGGGGATTTTCAAAACTGCATTTTAGAATACAATATAACCTGTGTTGTAGAGAAATATTCTCAGTTAGTTGGCCTCTTACACTGGAAAATATAAGTTGTGCTTTTTTGGAAATATTTCAAATTACTTGGATTCAAAAGGATTAATTCTTTTTTTCCCTGGAAAGTACGTGTGTAAATATGAAATTCTTGAACAGAGACAGTTCTTATGAAAATTTATTTGGATTTCCAAAACCAGATGATATTTCTTGTTTCTACAAGGAACTGTAGACTTCAACACACTACAGGTTACAGCATACATCATCGTCTTCCATCTTGGATTCTTCATCGGGACTCGAACTTGAAATCATTAGAACATTTTATTATTAGGACTTCTAAAATTTTACTTGTGGATTTTTCTTGGATTATTTTTTTATTTGATTCTTAAAACCACAAGTTCATATAGTTTTTCATTTTTACAGTTTTTTTCCAGGGGAATAAATTATTATATTTTTCAAAGATTTTTGTTTTCTCTTCTTCATGTGTTACTGAATATTCGAACCTGGTGAAATCGGCAAGCTTTTTCTAAAATGTCATCCAAAGTGGAAATCTTTCTTTCAAATCCTACCCAGTAACAATTAGATTTTTTTCAAGAAAGATGAATTGATTCAACTTGCCAGAAGATACGATCTTTCCGAAGTAAAGACTTCCTTAGCGAAACAGGAAATAAGAAATATTTTAGTTCAGTACTTGGTAGAAAAGAATGTTTTGGATAAAAGTGCTTTGGTTTTGATCAGTATGTCTGTATCAGTCTCTGACACAAAAGTAAAGGAATTAAAATACAAGATGGAATTGGAGTTAAGGAAGCTGGAACTGCAGAAAGAAGAAAGAGAGAGAGATGCAAATGCAGTTAAAAAAGAACAAATAAAGTTACAATTTGAGAAAGAGCACAGAAAGAGAGACAGGAAAGAGAGAAAGAAAAACATGCAAATGCAGTTAGATAAGGAAGAAACAGAAAGAAAGACAAATGAAATTACAAAAAGAACAAATGCAAAAAGAAGAAAGAGAGAGAGATGTAAATGCAAAGAGAGAAGGAAGAGAGGGAATATCAATTTAGAATGAAAGAAATGGAACAGGCAAGTGAAAAGCATGTTCATACTTCAAATCCAAATTTAAGTTTTGATCTTACAAAGAATATTAGATTAGTGCCCCCTTTCAGAGAAAAAGAAGTAGACAAATATTTTCCTTATTTTGAAAAAGTTGCTGAAAATTTGAAATGGCCAAGGGAGCATTGAATTCAATTATTACAATGTGTACTCACTGGTAAAGCTAGTGATATTTACCATTCACTATCAATTCAACGAAGTGGTTACTATGATACAGTCAAAGAATGCATCTTAAGGGGTTATGAGTTAGTCCCTGAAGCTTATGGCAAAAATTCAGAAACTATAGAAAAGAGGCTGGATGAACTCGTGTCAAATTTACTAGAGAAAAAAGAGCACTTATTTGATAGATGGTGCTTAGCAAAGAAACTTGTATTACTTGAAGATTTCAAAAACTGTTTCCATAGTGACAGTAAGTCTTATCTTGATGAGCATCAGACTGAAACCTTGGAAAATGCTGCTCATGCTGCTGATGAGTATTCTTTAACTCATAAAGTTTTTTTTGTAAATAAGATTTCTACTCATCAGTCTTCTGGCAGAAAAGTATTTCAGCCTAATATAAGCCATTCTAAAACTCAAACCAGCACAACTTCTAAAAATCAAACTTCAAAGAAGCTTGTTTCAGGATCATTGTCTCTTCCTACATGTACCTATTGCAAGAAAAAACGGACACGTTATTTCTGATTGCTATAAATTGAAAAATAGGCATCAGGATCAAGACAGACCTATTCCAAATGCTCTAAAATCATTTTGTTGACTTGCATCAAGAGATTTCAAGGTACTTTTACAGTCAGTATTGGTAATATGCTTCTCTTTTCCACTTCTAGACAACAGTGATCCACTGCAGGTTGTTCTCCATGATCCAGGGGATGACCCTAGATATAGTGTCAATGGGAAAATGGTGGCAGCTGGCCATGCCATAAGCACGGGAAAATGGTAATCAGAATTTGTTGGTAATATGGACTGACATCGGTTTCCATCAGTAAACATTTTATGATGTCTAGTTCATCCTAAATGAAAATAGTGTTGGTCAAATGTCAGATATGTTGTTGTTACTTTTCATGAACAGAAAGTCATATCAATGTGGGGTTTTCACCAGAAGACTTCTTATGAAATCTAGTTGGTCCTAAATAAGGTGATGCCATTTGGACACAGCAGACATGTTGAAAATCTTGTTGCTACTTCACCAGAATTGCTAGTTATATCAGCATGGGATTTTCACTAGAAGACATATTTGTGATGGTTGGTCCTAAATGGATACAATGTTGATCTGACGTCCAGTATAACCACAGAGTCGGCTGTCTTAAAAATTTTTTTACTGCTACTTCTGATGAGCAGACAATCCTCCTGGATGGATGGTCATATCATCATATTGTTTTAACTAAAAGACTTTTTATGATGTCTACTTCGTTTTAAGTAAAAATGGTGCTGGTCTGACATCCAATATGGCCAACATTGCTGCCATCTTGAAAATCTTATTACCACTACCTTTTTTGAACAGAAAGACATATCAGCATTGGGTTTTAACTAGAAGAATCTTAGTGGCTATTTTTTAAATCTTCTTATCACTACTCCACCTTGATGAAAACTCAAATCAGAATTTGGTTTCCTCCCGAAGACTTCTTATAGTGTATAGTTGTTCCTAGATGAAATTGGTACTATTGTATGGCTACCATGGCAGCCGTCTTGAAGGTCTTGTTATCGCTGCTGTTCATGAATTGGAAGTCATTTCAACTTGTGGTTTTTCACCAGAAGACTAATTATGATATTTATTTGGTCGTAAATGAAAATGATATATCTGACCCCAGTATGAGCTCCATAGCAGGCATCTTGAAAATCCTTTTACTGTTGCTTCTCATGTGAAAAGGGGGCAGGGGGATATCATATCAAGAGGGCAGAATTGTGTTGGTCCTAAATGAAACTGATTCTGACCTGATGACATCCAGTATGGCCACTCTGGTGGCCATCTTGAAAACATTTGTATTGATTTGCCTTCTGAATTTATGGATATATTAACATAGTGCTTTCACCAAAAGACTTCTTAATTTTGTTTATCTGGTCCTAAATGTAAATGGTACCAGTCTTTTATCAAATAGTATGGTGATCTTGAAAATCTTTTCATATTGCTCCTTCTGACTGGATGGTGATATTGGCATTGGGTTTTCACCAAAAGTTTTCTTGTGATGTCTAATTTGTCCTGAAAGAAAATGGTGCCAATTTTGTATTCCATATGGCCGACACCGTCACTACTTTGTAAATCTTAGAGCAGGTTGCAAAACTTAGCAGTTATAAAAATTAAAAAGTCTTATCTTGAATTCCAGGAAATTCTTTTCAGACAGTAGAGTGTTAATTCCTTCAGAAGGCTCTTGCTAGCTCCCCTGATCAGAGATCAGAAGAACTTATGTGACAACCTTTTGTCTCACCTATAGTATATGTTTGTAAAAGTTTATTATGGCTATCTCCTAAACTGTTGGAGAGATTACCACAAAACTTTTTCAGAAGCTTCATCCCAGAGTCTAGTTGGTTCTTAATAAAATTGATGCCGTGATATCCATTTTGAAAATCATGTTAACATTTCTACTCCTAAATAGATAGTCGTATTGACATGGGGTTTTCATTGTGATATCTAATTGGTCCTAAATGAAAGTATTGTATTGACATGTTTTTTTTTACTAAAATAGTTCTTACGATGTCAAGTTATTCCTCAATTGAAATGGTCCAAATATGACAGAACATGCTACCATTGTAGTCATCAAATATGCAACCATTGCTTTTCCTCCTGTGTGGATAGTTATAGGTTTTCATGAAAACAATTTGTGTGTTGATCTTATATCCAATATAGCTGCTATGGTGACTATTTTTGAAAATCTTGTTATTGTTCTCCTTGAGAAATATGCCTAGCTCCCATTTTTTGTATGTGTGATATATCAAGTAATGTATTAAAAATATTGCATTAAAACCAACAAAATCAAACCAGACCTCCAGAATAGATGGTTATATTGACATTGGGTTTTCACTAAAAGACTTTTGTTGCTGGTCTAGGAGCTGAAGTAACTCAGTGGTTAGCATGCCTGACTCGTGACTAAAAGGGTTTGGGTTTGAGTCCAAGTCCTACCACTGGATCAGGCTCAGTTGGCTACCATTGTAGGTCCTTTAAAAAGTCTGTTTCTCCTGTTGCTTTGTTATTAAATATCTTGTGTTTCTGTTCCATAAAATTCAAAAGCAAACCAAACCTAGATGAAAATGATACTGATCAGATCTCCAGTATGGCAACCATGGTAACCATCTTGAAAATCTTGTTATCACTACTCTTCTGGAATAGATTGGTATGTCAACAGGGGGATTTCTTATGATGTTGTCCTCATGTCCAATATGGCCACCACAGTGATTATTTTGAAAATCTAGTTTTGCTCTAGAATATTGGTGATTATTTCAACACTCAGCAATGAAAATGAAGATATCTTTGGTTCCTGGAAATTATTTTACTCCATTAGAACATCGGTCTTATTAAGGGACTCTGGTGTCAGATTTGATAGATATTTACATTTGTATTTATATGGGTTTTTTTAGCTGCAGAAAGCATTTCTTTATTCGATGGCACCCATTATGAAAGACTGTATTACTCTTACTTAGCTCAGCAATGGTTACAAATGTACATTATGATATGGTTTTCTTTTTTGTTTGTTTTGGTGTCTTTCTCCTAAAAGTCTTCTCTTCATTAACAGTTCCTATTAGCAACTATTTGCTCCCTTAATCAGTGAAAATTATATTATTTAGAAGTTGAGGAACTTAACACTTTCATTGTGGTAACCCACTTTTATTTCAAAGGTCTCTTGGTGTCCCAGCTGCAGCAATTCAAAGGAGAACAACTGTGACAAATGAGATGATACAGCCTTATATTGGTGCCCCAAAACAACCTGTTGGGGTAGGTGGTGAACGTTTTTCTTTGCTCAGATATAGTATGGAACAGAAATGTTTATATTTAATATCAGTAATATGTTACATATCGCTATTGCATAGTTTGCTCTTTTCAATATGGAAACTAGCCTTGGCTGCATGAATATAATTCATCCTCCAAAAGTGTGAGCTTGTGAAGATTTCTGGAAGTCACTGGTGTGACTTCATGAGATTTCTGGAAAGTCTCAGAAGTGTAACAAAGATACAGTCTGTCAAGCCATGTCATAGGTCCATATGCTGTAGTCATCTTTTTCAGGACAATTGCTACTTGTAAAGTGGTTCATTTCGATGCTGTGTAGAAAATTATTGCCTTCACTACATTATTAACCTAGCCAAAACTAAATATTCCCTGAGTATTATACCCTCTGTCTAGTATTTTTCTTCCATTGGAAGTTAGAGAGTTACTGACATTATCTGTTACCAGTTTCAGAGCATTGTTGACATTGCTACCCACTGCCACCACCACAACCACAGAGTCATTTAGGGTACCTTTTATTGTTACATTCATTCATTTTGTTCTTTTTTCTGGTCTTCAGATGCATAATTGTCTTGTAATCTTCAACGTGTTTGATGGTAGCCTCTCATTATTTTTAATTAGTATGAACATTGGGATTCCATGTAGTATGATTTATGCTGAGTTTTATGACTTGCAGAATAGGGTCACATACCAGGATTTTATTTTAATTGTTGTACACCTTTATTTCATTTATATATCAATCAAGGATGTTAGTCCTAAATTTGATTGTCATCATTGGGGGCCTGACATTGGCACTTGCCTTTACAGATCACTGACATTTTACTTCTGTCCATGTGGGTTTGAGGCTTGGGCTTGGTCATTGCGGGTATGTAAGGTTGCCACTAGCTTCCCGTGGGTCATTGGCTCTTCCCAGGTTTTCTTGGGTCCTACCTCCACCAAATATACTGATCGTCATGTATCAGTGGCTGAAAAATGGCACTAAACCCAAACATTTTTACTGTTATGATCATATTGCCTTGTGGGTTTTCTGCTGTGTCTATCACATGAACTACTCAATTATGTATTGTGTACATCATTTTGTGCCTGATGTTTTATTTCCTTTAATAAGTGCAACTAAACAAGTAGTGTATTGCTGGCATTCACTTTTAGTTCCATGGAATATGCTTAGATTATGATCATATTAGTGATTATTGTTCTTGTTTTGAGGAATTCTTTTACAGAGCTGTCAATGCAGAATATGTAGGAAATGCAGGCATAGAAAAGCCTGCTAGGACATGCCGTACCTGCCTTGCATGTAGAAATTGCAAATGGACAGGTAACGTCAATATTGTTGCCTTTGTCAGACAAGGTTATGGACCTCTCTGAGAGCAGATGTACCTGTAAGAGGAGGAGCATTCCCCCTCTATATCTGAATTTTGACGATTTTTGGTCTCTGAGTCTCTTCAGAGATATATAAGACAACTGACCATTGTACCAACACAGTTCAAGCCTGTTCAGGTCCAGGACCCCTCCAAAAGTGATGTCCCACCCACATATTGAGGAGCACCCTCTGCAGGCTTACAGCTCAGTGACAACTGAGAATATACCCCCACATTAGAGCCGATTGACAGGATTAACAGGTTTTGATGTCCTAGTGGTTAGAAATTACGCCATGGATGCAGGAGGTTATGGGGTTCAAACCCATGGCCGAGTCATACCAAAGACTTGTAAAAATGGTACTAACAGCAGCTTTGTTAGGCATTCAGCATTAAGAGGTTAGTGTTAGGACTGGTTGGCCTGGTGTCAGGATAATGTGACTGGGTGGGACATCATGCTACATGTCTGCAGCATGATGCCCAGTGCTAGACATCACTTTAAACTGCCATACTGCAGACATTGTAGCGATATGACTGACAGATTGTAAAAGCTATATTAAAAATCCAAATCACAGACACAGACTGACAAGATTGTTCCTGGAAGGGGGAGCTATGTTCCAGATTTAAAGGATCTGCGGAGGGGTCCTCATACAGAGCACAGTTACCTGTGACTGGTCACCAGGCAGTGGTCAATGTTCACTGGGCAATGAGTACCATTCTGTTAGTACCATCATTGGTCAATGGAACACCTTAGTTATTGGGACAAGGATTAGTCAAAACTCAACCACCCCCTCTCACAAGGCTACCATTTAACCCAGTTGGGGACTGGGAGTCCGTGTACATGCACCTGATGAGGGAAGGAGATTGGATTGGTATCCTTCACTTCTCTTTTATCCTGCTTAACCTCAGAAGGATGTGGAAACATCAACTTCAGGGGACAAGGAGACACACATGTTCTTTCATGAAGAATATTTTAGCACACACTTTGTCCTGCAGAGAAAAAGTAGTCTTCATGAATGAGTAGCAGACTCCCTGTTATATCTTGTAGAGGGAGAGACTCTGCAATAAGACTAAATATCAAGCTCCCCTTTTACATTTCCCAACTCCACACTGAGTGGGCAGTGGATGCTTTCATCCTGAAGTTTGCTGATCTCTTTACTTAAACTTTCCATTCTTCATGACGATTCAGCAAGTTTTTCAAAAAAGCTGGGACCTCCAATGCTTAGCTTTTATTGACATCTCTCTGTGGCCCCAACAATTGTGGTTCAACAATATTCTCAACTAGCTGCTTGACCAACCCAAGATAGTTTCATTGGAGGACCTTCTGTCCTTCACAATAACCCACAGATTCTCTTTCATTGGAGGACCTTCTGTTGCAGCACAAGGGTTCACTCCTTGACAATAACCCACAGATTCTCTTTCATGCTTGACTAATCTCAAATGACTTATCCACCAGGACATGTTTTCGAGCAAAGTTGCCTAGTGGATTGTTTAGGCCAAGAGATGCTCCACATTCAAGGTCTTTGACACCTTGTGGAGAATTGGTGCAGTAGGAAACATGGTAATCATACCTGTCTGTATATTAGTACAGTTGCTGTTTTTTTCTGTTCCTTTTTGACGAGTGGTACTGCTCAGTTTCTGCTGTTCAGGGCTCACATGCTGCCTGATAAAACATACTTGTATTTTCAAAATGGCTGCCCAGATGGAATGTGTTATGTCTTGCCATCTTTAACGAAAACTTCCATTGAACCTTTGGTGAGGTTTCTTTTGAGAACCTTACCCTCAAAACTGTTTTCTTGCTTTCTTCAGCATCAGCAAGATTAAGTAGCAAACTTCATTCATGACGATTAATACCCATGAGGTTCAAGCCATTGCTTCCTCATGGGTCTGTCTAACTCATGCATCATTGGAGGATGTGCTGAAAGCCATGTTCTGGCAGTTTCATACTACCTTCTCAATCTTCCCGCTCAATCTTTTCCGCTAAACTATATATGGCTTATGCTTTTCTGCTACATTAAACAATAAAATAAAAATAAAGGAATACAAAAAGTTGTTTTTGTCATTTTTATTATCTTATTAATTCCATTCATATAAATTTGAGAATATTCTTAAAAAGGTGACTGCTGATTAAGAATAGCATAAGATCACTTTTCTTATTTGCTATTTATAGCAATTATATATGACCCCTTTCTAAGAAAGCAGACTGGTTTCTTCAAAATTGAACTTTGCCTAACAGATTCATTTTATTGATATGATAGTGAGTTAATGAACCAGTCTATATTTTTAAAGAAAATGATGCCATATGTTAAGTGAAATGCTTTACGGTGTGAGTTGCAGATATTATAAGATGGAAAACAGAGCAGATGATCTTTTCAAACTTCAAAACATGTCAGATCAGAAAAAGGGACAAATCAACACCACTTTACAAACCTTAAAAGAAGAATGAGAGTAATGTAATCATGATCATTACAGGATTCCAATTCATGATCATTCAGCCAAAGTTACAAATATAGTCTAGTTGAAGTGAGAGCTGAATATAAATAATTTTTCAATATATTTTGTGTTTGTATTCTGGTCCTAATCCATGTAGATCTCACACTTTGTGACGAGAATTTTTACCAGTTACCGAACCAGGTTAGTAATAAAAATTTATCTTTTCCTACATGCTGTAATTCTGGCATGTTTTATATAGATTACACCTTTTGCACCTAAATTAAATTTTTTTGCCATTTTAATAGTAATAATTATGCTTGTACCTCTCCGAGGGTTGGCATGTATGCAGTGCGAAGGCATAGTTTCACTTGGATCCAGATTGGTGGCTTAAGAATGCCTCAAGCATATTCCATCTTATAGTAATGAACACTTTTATACAATAAGGGTGAGGATTTCCTTGGGGTTTTTTGGCAAACATTTTAAGGCCACTTAATTGGAAAATTCAGGTACACAGTAGTGACAGGTAACATGATATTATTATTAAAATATACTTGAGAATGGGGAAGGGATAAAAGTAATTTCAGTTATGTAATTAATACTTGCCTGTTGCCAGTTTCATCCTCCTATCCCACTCTGATGTCCCACAAGTAGTATACATTCTTTGATGAAAGATGTTGGGCCTGTGACATGGGGGAAAAGACTTGGTCTGTGTTTTACTTGTCTGATTTCAGAAATTTCTGAAGTCACCCTATGTGAAGATAAATTCTATCAATGCAGACAAAGGTAATTTTTGTCATGGAAAGAATAATGTATGCAGTAGTGACAGGTAGGTATTACATCATTATAGATTTACACATATCATAATTTCTGCAGAAAGCATTCTGCTGACCAAGATTTCTTGACCAACTTCTCTTGAGTGTGGTTGTTAGGTAAATGTCAGATGAATGATTTCAGGCCCACTTGGGCCATGTGTTTTTAATAAAAGAAACATCTTTGATTACATGTTGCTACATTCGCCTACCAAATAGACTACACTTGAACAGTTTGATTTTGTGTCTGTTGCAAAACATGATATTGAATGTAAAAGTATTAGATCTCAATCAGTATTTTGCCAAAGCTCTACAATTTGCAGTTAAAATAAGGGAGTTAAGTGGAATACTTTTCAGAATCCATTTAAGACATCTGTAGGTTTTCTTGTTATGCTGCAAAGCAAAAATCTGGAACCTGCTGGTATACATATAGTCGAATCTAACTGCAAACATAAAAACCAAGATTTGCCAGCACATAATGCACTGGCTGATCATAGTCTGAGTGTTTATTCTTGTAATTATTTTGTGATGGCAGATCTAGGTCTGTACAGTTTGCAGTTGGATCTGTAGGGTAGTTTCCAAATGTGAGACCCGAGTATTTTGGTCACCAATGATATAGTATGCATATGTTTAGGGCAGACATTTTTACATAAAAAATAAAGTTATCACAAATAATATTTTTAGCATGCCTGTCCCTAACATTATGTGAGTAAATTGTATGGCGCTGTATCCATTGTCTGTAGTCATTCCAGCTTTGTGTCAAAAATTACTTGTGTTACGTATATTTAATTTGTATTGTGTGGTTGACCTTGGTCAGTAATTGAGTTTAGAATCTACCTAATTAATTCTTTCTTTTGTAAACAACATCTTACATAGCTAATTGGTGTCTATGATTTTTGATTATCTGTTACTGTTATTATTACTGAAGGCAAACATGTTTTCTATGTTTGAGATCTATCTTAGCATTTATTATGACCTCCGAATTTTCTAGAAACAAATTTGTTTACAGTTTAATGGAAAATTCCATTGCAAATAACCTAGGTTCAAGGCAGTTTGTTGCATCATAAGTCAGGTGACAGTCTGTTTGTAAGTTTGAAGTAAACATAATATGTAATTCCATGTCTTAAAATCAGTATTAGTTGTGTTCATTTGAGAGGATTTTATTTATTTCAATCATTTATTGGAATTACAAAGTGCTTATTGACTTTGGACTAAATCACTATTTTGGAATTGTTGTGGATTCATTCAAGGACATTTTGGTTTATATCATTTTGATACATCAAGACTGTTAGCATATCACTACATTCAGAATTGGAATTCATTTGAACACCACCTGAATCCATTCGGAATACTTTTGGCATTGTGATTGGATTTTTTTGGGATTTAATTCACAATACTCTTTAATTTTTGTAATAAAAATTTTCACTTTGTATTATAATGCAATAAACTATTTGTTTAATTTTACAAAACCTGTTTGTTTTTTCTATTACTTTGTTTAAGACCATAGAGTCATAACACGTTGCAGATCTGGAATCCATATTTTTTATCTGATTTATTATCAGCCTTGGAATATGAAGAGGATATTTGCTTGCAGTGAGTGAACAATGGAGATATTTCATCGAGTGGGTGAAAAACATGTTATTTTCACAATGAAGATGAATGTATCTATTATTCAATCATGACAAGCAAAGTTTCTTCTTATTTTGTGCTGAAACATATTTGTTAGCAAAATGTACTGTATAACAGATTGAAGTACCAGATGTATTAGTGGATCCCACATGATGTCAGTGGTTTACCCATTACCATGTTTTGTGATTATTCACACAGAAAACATAAACAACAATGTAATTCTCCTTCCCACTTCAAAGCACATGATGGAAAAAAATTTGCTGCTTCTTGGTTCTGAACTTGAGTCCACTTTAACTGGAGTTGACCATATTTACCAGTCGGCCATGTAATCATCTCAGAATAACTTAGGATTTCATGGTTATCTTATTATCAATGTGGCAGTGAAATTATTTATTTTATTTCACCCCAGTGAATTATCACAATTATTTCACTTGGAAAATCCAGTAATTCATTGCATACTATAAAATACAAACTGATATCATCTAGATCTTAAATGAGTTTGATAATAAGGGAGTTCCACACATTTTGATAAGCTTATCTTGCATCTGATTGGTTGAGCTTGTTATTACTAGGGTCAATTTTTTTACATCTGAATTGGAATATGGACTTACATCATATTCTTAAAATGAATGAGATCATGGTTATTACTTAGGTGATCTTGCATTTGATTGGCAGAGCTCATTATTAAGAGAGGTCATATTTATGATCCATTTTTGATCAGACATGGTCTTAGGTTCTATGAGAAGTTTGATGTGCTCCTATTAATGGCTAATGATGTAAATTGTGTAGACACTACATTTCTCATACAATTTTGATAAAGCTTGGTACATTGGCTTATATCACAAAGATCTTGGATGAGTTGGGTTGTGAGTTTACCTTACAGATAGTAGTTGTGTCTGTTTTTGGTCAACTGTTATTAGTCCCATTCGGGCTTCTGATAAACTTCTTAGTTAAAATTTTTAAAAATGTGTTCAAAAAATGTTTTTTGACAGGATCTTCTCCAAAAACAAGATATGTATTAAATGATTTAATGAATGTCATGCAGTGTTAACACATTAACCCCTGGAGGTTTTTGTCGTTTTCATCTGAAATTCGAGTAGGAAACACATTTTGAAAGCTATTTCTGAATACATCCTAATACATCAACTTCCAGGTGATTTTCCAGTAACCTAATGCCTAGTTGTGTTAGAAACATCATTTTTCGTTGGCTATTTGGCTCGCACATGAGCAGAAGGGTAAAAGTTGGAGTTCTTTTTTGTTTGTTTTTTTGCTTAACCACTCTTTATTCCAAATGCCCATCATATCCTACTTTTTGCAAAGGTTCATCTATCTGTTTGCAGTTCATACCAGTCTGCCATAAATCTAAGACCAAAAAGTTTAAAATCCAGACACAAAATCAGATTCTGACCAAGGATGAATTTTGGGTAGAAAAATAGACGGGTCCAAAAAATGAGGTTTTTCCCTCTGTATTTTGTAGTGCAACTAGAAATTACAGATTTTTTGGTATCATTGTAGAGCTACATCTGTCTACCTTTCTATAATACCACCTACTATAGTGTATCGTACATGACCTTGACACTATAGAGCTCAGCAGTAGGCTACTACCTCCTGGAATGGGTTTTTTAATGACACTGTTAAAAATTATTATCTGCATCATGTATATCTGTCGTCAACAAGGAGATAAACCTGTCACTGTCCATCTGCCATTAAGTATTTTCATTACTGGATGATAGCTCTCATTCCTTTTAAGATATTTCAATCAGACTCAGTGTTTCTGCCAAGCAAATTGTATAGAGCAACCTTAGAAATGTTTGCATTTAATATTTTGTTTTACCATGTTAGCAAAATGCTGCATAAGTAATATAAAAATTGAGATTACTGGACCATAGGATACAGACAAAAGTAGTATCAGAATTGAGATTGCTGGACCATAGGATACAGACAAAAGTAGTATCAGAATTGAGATTGCTGAACCATAGGATACAGAAAAAAGTTGTATCAGAATTGAGATTGCTGGACCATATTGTATAGAGCTACTTTTGATATTTTATATCATACCTTGTAAGCAGAATGTGCCATAAGTAGCATAAAATTTGAGATTGCTGGACCATAGAATACAAGCATCAATATGTTAAAAATTGAGATAGCTGGACCATAGGGTAGAAGCATAAGTGGAATACAAACTGAGATTGCTGAACCATAGGAAGAAGACAAAAGTAGTATCAAAATTGAGATTGCTGGACCATAGGGTACATGTATGGGTAGTATAGATATTGCGATAGCTTCTGCACTACTACACTGTTCAAATTTACACTTCGTGTGCATTTTAGGAGGTATTAATTTGGTTTGGCATTTTGAGAAATGCATTGCAGGGAGGTTATTTGGTGCCTAGGCAGTTTGAGTAAAGTATGTTGTGCAAGGACACATTGTATTAACTGACCTGGACTGATCCGACCATTGTAGTCGACCCCATGCCTTTAGATTTGCAAGACTGGCATGCAGAACACTGAACAATCACATTGTAGGATGAGTAGGGATCATGCATTGAAACTGTGTCACTGGGACTAACTTTTAAAGATTTTATACAGATTGTTACAATTATGTGTCAACTCTAAATTCTCAAACCTTTTCGCCCATTGTTGCCATCTTAAGATTGAAATATTTTACAGTGTGTTCTTTTTTTCTAGGATTTTGACTGACTCTAATTTCAACACTTTTTAATCTATTGCCATCAATCCAGGGATTAAGTTATGTCACATAACCTGAACTGGGTTGATGTGACCTACTTTCAGTAGTGAAATGAACACTGAAAACTACTGACTCATGGTACAGAAGTGGGGTACCTTGTAATCTTCTGTCATTTTATTGTTTTACATTTTATTGTTTTACAGTAAAATTACATTTTCATTGGTACATGCATTATTGGCTATTCCTTTGAGAGAGAAGTAGGTCACAGATGCAGAAGGACTTGGCAGATGGGGAAAGAGGTCATAGATTGATTATCACTGAAGTGGTCTTTGTACCAACTCAAAAACTCTGTGGAAATTGCTGCCACAACAAATTAAAGTAAATTCACAGCACAGTGTACTTCTTCTCACTCCTGCTTCTAGATTGGAAAGGTTTTCATCTTTAAGGCTTTGTATAGTTAATTCATATATTTATATTTTTCCAAATGAAAGAAATTTAATTTCTTTCATAGCAGCATTATATTATGTGTCTGTTTTCATTACAGGTTGTAAATTCAGGATACTCTCAGAGAGCTGTAAACATGGCTTCAAATACAAATTTATCAGAGGAATCATCTGGAGAAACTCCTCCGCTTTCACCCAAATTCCACAGAAGGACAACCAGGTCTTCTCCAGATGACTCCATTCTCAAACCAGTCGCACATTCACCTGTCAGTAGCAGACCATCCTCACTCTCACCAGTCTCCTCAGAGAAGGAGATTTTCAGAACTCCTCCATTGTCTCCTTTGCCAACTCAGCAACCAGTCAAGCCGACAAACAGTCAGGTCACAGTGTCCACTAGTTCATCTGAACCTCCTCCTAGACCCACTAGCTCTTCCCGGATTGGAGGTACTGACAATATGCATTACATTCCTAACACAGTTTATATTTGAGCAATAGTTACTTATGTAGAGATCACTATCAGGGGGTGTGGACTAAAGAGACAATGCCTGGACCCCATTCTAATACTGTGAATTCATTTGAGCTTCAGCACAAGAAAACTTTGCTTTAGGTATAAAATGTATATTTTCACATTCTGTATATTTCAGAAAGATTCATCTTTCCTGAATATCGTGCTGTTTACAGACCTGCATACCCTTATGATTTTTCCTTATGTCTTACAAAAATGGCCCTTTAAAATTTGAACTTAAGGAATGATAGCAAAAGCTATGAAAATATGATTGTTGTCGTAAAATCCAGATAATTGGCTCATCCATGTCTATAGCATGATGCCCCAGTGCTAGACATGACTATAAACAGCCACACTGCAGACATAGCGATATGACTGAAAAAATGTTAAAGCAGATACCACCTGTCTTGAGAGACCAGACATTCAATGTGTTTCAACACTGCTATGAATTAATGTATCAAAAGACCAGATATCATATACCACCTGTCTTGAGAGACCAGACACTCAATGTGTTTCAACACTGCTATGAATTAATGTATCAAAAGACCAGACATAAATACTAAAGATCTTTATTTAATTTGTTGTAACCAGGACTACTTTAGAGTCTGCACATGGAGTGCTGGTTGTTCAGAATCAAAATGCACAAAAAGAGGGAAAAAGTGGGTATGATTACCAGTGTCTTTAAATGTATAATGTTCATTTGTGCGCTTTAGACCATAAACCTTAAAAGTGTGAGGTTCAGTCATATGCTTAAGACCATAAACCTTAAATGTGTGAGGTTCAGTTTTATGCTTTAGATATTAAACCAGACTTAAATACATGTCATTGACTGCTGTATTCATCTAAATCCTATTACAATTTACTGTTCTGTCTTTGAAAGAAGTAATGACATGGTAAAAGGTTTGTTGTGTTTCTTTATCTGTTTTGAAAACTTGCTCAGTGTTGGTAATGTTGTAATGAGAGATATTTCACTGTATGTCATAATCGGAGATCTTTCACTTTAATTGTAATGCATCAGTTCTGCAGTAAATCATGCAATACATGATCGCTGGGGTGATTGATGTCTGTGACTTTTTTCTTTGAATACGTATTCTGGATAAATTAATTGTTTATTGATTGTGTGGTTTTATATTTATTTAGCGGCCTTAAAGCCTGCACTGATGCCAAAAGCACCATGGTCAGGAATATCATCTTCTGTTACTTCCTTCTGTTATTGAGTTGATCTATTTATTGTTTTTGTTTTTGGGTGACATAGCTTTTAGCTAGTAAATTTAATGAGTAAGTTTTATTATAGCTAACATTACAGTTTATTAGCAGGATGGAAAAGAATTACCCTATTTATCTTTGTAATTCATATGCAAATAACGTTATGTGAACTTGAAGTAAAAATGCTTATGGTCAGTATATTAATATTGATATATACATCTTTTTAGATGAATGCATGTAAGATTTTAAAAAATTATTAATAAAAAATATAATATTTGTAAGGTAATTATGGGTAATTGTGTCCTTAATAAACCAAACTGAATTTTAGACCATGAAAACTTTCCTTTGTGTACAGACCTGTTTTGAGAGGCCATCTGTCTTGTAAGATCACTTATTCTTAGCAGAATGGGATGGTCTCAAAACAGGTTTTGCTGTGCTTGTTTTTGATGATTATTCTATAATTAGATAATAACTTTTATCCCTATACTTTCATTGTAATGTTGAGATGTATGTGTGTGTGATTTGGATTTTTAACGTAGCTTTAACAGTATTTCAGTCATATCGCTATGATGTCTGCAATGTGGCAGTTTATAGTGATGTCTAGCACTGGAGCATCATGCCACAGACATGTAGCATGATGCCCCACCCAGTCACATTATCCTGACACCAGTCCAATCAGTACTAAACTAACCTCTTATTGCTGAGCGCCAAGCGAGGCAGCTGTTAGTACCATTTTTTATCAGTCTTTGGTATGACTCAGCCGGGGATTGACCCCACAACCTCCTGCAGCCGAGGCAGACGCTCTTACCACTATACCACCGGAGCATTCTAGTGGTGAGTAGGTAGGTAGGTAGGTGTGTGTGTATACATACGTCACCATATCAACACAGTATTGGGTTTATTGCACAACAAAAGGACTTTCATCATAAAGAGGTCCAAGATTTCATTGTGAGGATCATTTTAGTCAGAATAGATTTTCTGCATAAAAATCGACATTCATAATGGTTCATGGAGGCAATGTAAAGCTTTGTAGATGTGGTATTTATAATTATTGATTGGTTAGTATAATTATTGATTGGTTATTATAGCATCCAAAGATCCAGAAAAGGATTCTATGTATGTGAAGTCATCATCAACAATCATAACGGCTGCCTCGAAGAAGGAAGCAGCGAGTTTATCCGGAAAGGAGTCTTTGGTAGCTCCCAAAAAGGAGAAACCTAATCACCCTGTAGAAGTGGAAGTAAAGATCAGTGAATTTGTATCACCAAGTGACTTCCATGTCCAGCTTGCATCCAGTGGCAGAGATGGACTTGATGAGTATGATTTTACAAGTATTTCATTTTCAAATTCTCATTTATATATAAAAAAGCAATGAAGCCTATGTTATACTTCAGTAACGCTGTTGTTGTAACTATTATTGGCAATGATGTTAGTAAAAATTTATTGGGTTTTTTTGTATTCTTTGGTGATTGTAGAATTGTTTGTACAAGGTACTGATGGTGACATAGCCGTTGGGTTGAGATATTCATTGATGTAGAAAATGTGACAACCTGGAAAAAACAGAATTATTTCTTTACGTGTACGAAACAACTTTAATCAACAATGATACATTTGTGATGAATCCATCTAGATATATTTTGTGTTTTGTCAATCCAAATACAATTTTTGTCTGATCATTCCTGCATCATTTGAATGTGGTCATTTCTGATACATTTGTGTCTAATTCCTGATATATTTATATCTGATTCCTGATACTGTGTACATTTGTGTCTTTTTCCTAATATGTTTGTATCTGACCATTCCTGATACATCTATATTTAATTTTTCTTGATACATTTTGTCATTAGCCATTTTATACTTTTTGGCTAATCCATCAAGATACATTTGTCTAATCCATCCATATACATTTCTTTACTGATCATTCCTGGTACATTTGTGTCTGATTGTTCCTGGTACATTTGTGTCTGATTGTTCCTGGTATGTTTGTGTCTGATTGCTCCTGGTACATTTGTGCTTTATCATTCATAGTAATTTTGTCAGGAATAGCCTTATCAAATGCAGGGCATTTGGAAATAAACTTCTAAACAAGTTTTGTATGATATTGAATATAATATTTTCTTCCATTACTTTAAAATTACTTTCTCTCTTTACATATATTGTTAAAAATTACTAACACGCAGTGCCCCTGTGAACACAGGGCCTGATTGAACCAAATCTGTTCAATTGGCACACAGAGTACTTGATGACATTTAAAAATGGACTTACTAGTTCTTTTTATTTATATTACTTTGCCTGTGTGGACCTGTAATTTATTTTTGAAAAACCTGCCACATAAAGACATCTTCAAAAGCCTGACTATATGAGACCAAATTTAACTGTCCTTGCATTAATATTCTTCACATTCATACAGAAGATGCCAGTTTATCATCTAGTCCAACTGAAACACAAATAGAATGTCAAATAACATATGTTTCAACTAAATAGCTGCTAATTTTCCTGATTTGGGTGTCATTCAACTCAAGGCGTCAGCTTTTTTACGAATATCAGATGAGCTATATCAGGTCCTCATGGTTTTCCTCTTTGCAAAAATTCTTGAAATTTGAGGCTCTAGGTTTACATTGGTTTATGAAATTGCCTTAAAGCAAAAGACAGTGTTCAGTGATCATTTTTTTGCAGTTTTTTTCAGTAAATTTCAAATACACATATGCTGATAATTGCTGGTATTGATATTGTGGTGAGAGGATGCCTGATTTTTTGCATGTAAAATATTTTCATAAAATGCAATGTAATTTGCTGGATATTCATGAGAAAATTATGAACAGGTAATTATGTTTTGCATGTGTTGTGCTCCAGCATTCTGTATTGTGTAATTTTCCTTCCTTTTCAGTCTGATGGAATCCTTGAAAGAGGCTTGTGACAAAAGTGGACCAACATTGACTACTTGGGAGAAAGATGGCTACTGTGCTGCTCGTTACTCAGTTGACGGCAAGTGGTATCGTGCTAAAATTACTAGGATTTTGCACAAGAATCTCATGGAGGTATGTTGATTTGTTAAGTTTTTATTTAGTTTATGCCCTGTGTCCTGCATGCTTTGCGTTCTGTCATTGATTGATCAACAACACAAGACCAAATTCAACCAAACTTGGCAGAGAGTATTTAACTTGAGCACATTTCAGTTTATATAGATTTTGGCAGTCTACCATCAGATGTAGCCATAATAACTAGAAATAAACTGTACATAATTTCTTTTTTAAGAAGTGGCCTACAGAACTTAACCAGATTTGACAGGAAGCATCCAGGTTTAAAGTTCATCTGACTATAACTTATAGGCTAAGTAGACATGGGTATGGCCCATCATCTGACATATGTCATCTGTCAATTGATGGCCAATCCATATTGCTGTTTTCAACTTCTTTTCAGAAACAACTGGGTCAGTTTCAATCAAACTTGGTCGGATTGTTCCTCAGATCATGCTTTACCAAAGTTATGTTCAGGGTGCCTCTGCTAGTAATAGTGGTTTCCATAGCAACCAAAAGTAAAAACATTCTTTTTAACCTTTTGACAAGAATATCAGAACTTGTTTCTTCTTTGAATACATTACCCAGTCGTAATACTGTAGGGGAACTACCACTACCTCTCAAATCATGCCCTCCCAGATGCTACTGTTAGCTAAAGGGAGCTAAAAATTGTATGCTGACCTATTCGGCGGTTGGGCAGAGTGATCTCCCTTTACATATCAAGACTTGGGAGCACAGTGTAAGAATATCTCAGTTATTACTTCCGTCTGTGCCAGGTAGCATGCTCTCATCACGAGAGACCTTGCAATAGCCAGAAGCTACATGGAAGATATACTACTTCAAGTTGGATGAGTTTTTCACTTCTAAGGAGAGTATACTCCATCTGTATTTCCAACTTTTTCTCACTTTTTTATCACAACAGAGTTGTGCCTTTACAAGTTGCCACACTCTGTCATCATCACACATTTAGCTACTTGCACATAGAGCCTAAGCCACTTCACAGTCAGTTCATGCTATACTTATTTATACGTGCAGGTCTCTGGTGCTCATATAACTCCTATATATGTGAAATTCCTTTGCAAATGGGTACATGTTGACAAATTCCTATCCAAGGCTTTTGTAGCATCCAGGCTTCAACTTTAAATGTATTTACTTGTGCGGATGATTTCTGGGCCTTTTTCCTACAAGCATTACCTCATAATGGATATTGTTTCATATTGTTGACCTACTCTATACTTCTCTATAATGGTGCCTCTGTTCCCTTTTACGTGAAGGTTGTTTGTATGTAATTTAGACACTCGTTTACATTTCTCTATTTATTCCGCTCTAGTTGGACAAGTACAGGTCAGTGCTTTATACATGGTTTATTCAGTCACCTCCTGTGCATGCATGTTTCTATAGGCAACCCTTGAGGCATGTTTATATGCATAAACTTTAAATAATATTTATGGAGTACTTATTTTTTTTCCCTTTTGAAGCCGTGCCCCGACAGATGGAGTCTCCTCCATTCAGGTTACATAGAAGCTGTCTTAGTACCTTATGGGACCTCAGATGGCATCTCCACGGTAAGGGGATGTACCTCTTACCTATTCTGCTAAGGTATTATGCTTGGGTAATGTATTTGAAAGACGAAACCTATTTTTCTGTGTAAAATATGTTTCTTTCGAAAATATTTACCTGTTCATAATACACATACACCCTCCCAGCCTCCCCGCAGTTACATCCATATTGAGCATGCCCTCCACTCTAGTAATAACTGGGATATTCTTACACAGTGATGCCAAGTCTTATGTAAAGGGAGATCACTCTGCCTGACCACCAGAGAGGTATTATGATTGGGTATGTATTTTCAAAGAAACATATATTACTTCAAAAAGTTGGTTTTAATCAAACTGGGAAGGAATGTTTCTCAGATCATGCTTTATCAAAATTATGTTCAAGTTACATCCCCTAGTAATAGTGGTTTCCATGGCAACCAATATTTAAAACCCTCTTTTTGATTTCTTGACCAGAATGACTGAACCTGTTTCAACCCAACTTGGTAGGATTATTTCTTAGGACATGCTCTTTCAAAATTTTATATGGGGTGGCTCTCCTAACAACAGTGTTTTTCATAGTAATTGGTTGGAATACCCATGATGATAATTATTGTTGCTGGTATTGAAAAGACATTCTTGCTGAAAACTGCATGACTATATCAAACCAAGTGTGATATGGAAAGTCTAGCATCAACAATGTTCAGATGCCAATGAACCAAGTAATCCAGCTAATGTTACTCAAGTAGAAACAATTAAACAATGTCAAAAACCACAAATATGTCAAAAACCACAAATATCTACTAAATGCCTGGAAATTATCCTGACATGGATATCTTTCCACTACGCATGTCAAGTGAGCAATATCAGGTCCTTATGGACCTCACAAGGCTTGTCAGATGAATGAGAAAGATGAGGGGATGTTTAGAACTAGAATATGAAGATAATGAGAAACTGAAGACTTCATTGTTGCTGATGGGTATGTGACACCTGAAGGCTTTGATGTTGCTAATAGGTATGTGATACCTGGCTTTGATGTTGCTGATAGGTATGTGACACCTGGCTTTGATGTTGCTGATAGGTATGTGACACCTGGCTCTGATGTTGCTGATAGGTATGTGATACCTGGCTGTGATGTTGCTAATAGGTATGTGATACCTGGCTTTGATATTGCTGATAGGTATGTGATATCTGGCTCTGATGTTGCTGATAGGTATGTGACACCTGGCTTTGATGTTGCTAATAGGTATGTGATACCTGGCTTTGATATTGCTGATAGGTATGTGATACCTGGCTTTGATGTTGCTGATAGGTATGTGATACCTGGCTTTAATGTTGCTGATAGGTATGTGACACCTGAAGGCTTTGATGTTGCTGATAGGCATGTGACACCTGAATTTTGTCAGTGTGATCCTGATATTCACCTATTTTCCAAACAAGTAAGCCCAGTGTGGCTGTTAAATGGATCTGGAACACTTTCAGAGATCTGAATTTGTCTGCTTTTCAGTGGTACCATATAGCCACTTGTATTTGTATTCCTATTGTAAGAAATGATATTTTTTTTTACAAGTAATTGAAAATATGTTGCCTACATTTTTTTTAACATTTTGGAAGTTAGTACTGAATGGTGGTCTTTCTCTTGTGGTCACTTGGTGTTGGAGAGTGAACTGGTTTCATATCAAATGAACATAAGTAGGATGACATCTTTTATCTTAAAATTTGCTTTCCTTTTGAAGGTTTAATACAAGTTGTGAAAGAGATTTGTTTCTGGAAGTGTTTTTGAAGGAGGTTACCATTTTTATGTTGTGACTGTACAATAAATTCTGTAGTGAATAAAGCTAACAATTGGATTCCAGATTTGTGAGAGAAAATAATGACACAAGTAATAGAAATGACCTGAATTATAGTATATGTCCAGGGAGATTATATAGTTATATGGATACACTTTTAATTGTTTTCAGGTTTTTATGGTAGACTATGGTTTTACTGATACCGTAAGCTCATCAAGTTTGCGCCCACTCACCAAGGTCCTGAAAGGCCCACGCTGTTTTGCATTCAGATGCCATTTGGCAGATCTGGTGCCAGCAGGGGACAGTAAGAAATGGTCCCATACAGCCTGTGAATACATGATGGAGGTGATGAAAGGAAAGAAAGTGTACATTGCCAAAAAGGTAATGATCATTATAAAAATCTTGTTAATTTATGTGCACATTTAACCCAGGTTATTCCACTAGTTTGTAATGCAGGTGATGTGGCTTTCTATGTGTTAGTCTGTTGGTCTCTGACTAAATATTTTCTTTTCTGTAACGTAACTCTCAAACCATTGGAGGTAGTTCAACCAAACTTTTTTCACATGTCAAGCAAGGTACTTAAACTTTCCTGTTGTCAGTGTTTTGTATGTTGTCATGGAAACAAAGTGTTGCATAAGTAGTATATAAATTGAAATGAGTGGAACATAAATAATATCTAAACTGAATGTTCTATACCACAGGGTACTTTCAGTAAAAATTCTTTTATATGCAGGTGATTAAAGATATATTAGATCTTTAAATGACTCTTCTATGATATTTTTGATGATCTGTTTTAACAGGTGTTTAATAAAATATTTATAATCTGTTTTAACAGTTTTTTAATTTTGATAATTCTGTTTTACAAGGTAGTGGGTACTATATATATATATATATATATATATATATATATATATATATATATATATATATATATATATATATATATATACATATATATATATAAAGTTTAGGCAAACTGGGAATGACATAAGCCCTGATCCGTCATTGCATAATGAACCAGATGATTGGGGGGGGGTTGTATCTGTATAGTCATGTTGTGATGGCAGATCCTTTTTTATAATTGCAGATAGTTATAAAAATAATAATGAATATCAAGAATACATATTTTTTAAAGAAGATTTAAGCATTATTTACAAATATTTCCAGTGTTCTGCATCATCTGATGGAATTTTAACCAGTCTTGACACTTTTTACAGAGGCTTTGTAAAAGTTTTTAATTGTGAATATGATTACAGGGAGACATTGAGGCTAACTCCTTACCCATGTGAATATGATTACAGGGAGACATTGAGGCTAACTCCTTAATCATGTAATAATTGTGAATATGATTACAGGGAGACATTGAGGCTAACTCCTTACCCATTGATCTGATCCTGGAAGAAGATATCCCAGAAACTGCCCTTGAACCAGCCTCCAAAAACTTTCAGAGTCTTATTGATCTTATGAAGGAGAAAGGTCTAAGCTTCTCAGTCAGGTATAATTTTTTTATGTTTTAAATTTAGATGCCCAAATGTTTCTTGATATCTTGAGTCAAATTTGTCTTAAGTTTAACATTTGTTAAATAAACAACTGTTTTAATCGCTTTTTCCAATAACCTTTTAGTTAATATAGAAAGGAACCTCGTTTACACAACTGATTGTTTTAGTTGGGATTTTTTTTTATTTCTGACAGATGACTGTTTAAGACTAGGTTGCAGATGGCTTTGTCTTTTTTAAGATAATACCACCCAAACATATTTTCAAGCCAGATATAAGAAATTATTTTTAATATTGGTTTTAATTGATTTGTGCCTTTACATGTGCAAAAATGATAATTCACACTTCTGACTAGATAAAAATGAAGACTCAAGCTTGGAGTGTTGTGAACTCCAGGCCTGGTGGCTGAGACAATATATAAAAGCATGAAAATGAACACTAAGGCTTAAATCTTGCGATCTCCAGGCCTGGTGGCTAAGTTAATATAAAATGGATGAAAATGAACACTATGGCTTTAGTCATGTGATCTCCAGGCCTGTAGGCTAATTTAGTATAAAAAAGGAAGAAAAAATACACCTCATCGCCACAAAGGTTACTATTTAAACAAAATGTTAAAATTCATGACTCACTTACTTCTCTCAAATGTATGTCAAAAGAAGATATTTTTGACCATACTTCACCTCGTCACCAACTAGAAACAGTATGCTTTTTGTGGACTGGTCATGGAAATATTTTTCTTTATTTAACATCAAATTGGTAGGTGTGCTTATTATGTCTTGAGGCATTGGAATCTCTTTGTTAGTCTGTATATCCATCTCAATTTTGAGTATTTCATCAAATTACCAAGGTGGAATCCTGGAGACAAGGGTAGACAATTATCTATCCCATGTAGCTATTCCAGCTTATAAAGACCAACTGATTTGACTTGATATGTGATTTGGTACCAACTAATTTGACTTGATATGTGATTTGGTACCAACTAATTTGACTCGATATGATGATTTGGTACCAACTGGCGTGACTTAATTTGTGATTTGGTACCAACTGGCATGACGATTTGTGATTTGGTACCAACTGATTTGATTCGATATGTGATTTGGTACCAACTGATTTGACTTGATCTATGATTTGGTACCAACTGATTTGACTTGATATGTGATTTGGTACCAACTAATTTGACTCAATATGTGATTTGGTACCAACTGGCATGACTTGATTTGTGATTTGGTACCAACTGATTTGACTCGATATGTGATTTGGTACCAACTGATTTGACTTGATTTGTGATTTGGTACCAACTGATTTGATTCGATATGTGATTTGGTACCAACTGGCATGACTTGATTTGTGATTTGGTACCAACTGATTTGACTCAATATGTGAGTTGGTACCAACTGATTTGACTTGATATGTGATTTGGTACCAACTAATTTGACTCGATATGTGATTTGGTACCAACTGGCAAGACTTGATTTGTGATTTGGTACCAACTGATTTGACTCGATATGTGATTTGGTACCAACTAATTTGACTCGATATGTGATTGGTACCAACTGATTTGACTTGATATGTAATTTGGTACCAACTAATTTGACTCGATATGTGTTTTGGTACCAACTGGCATGACTTGATTTGTGATTTGGTACCAACTGGCATGACTTGATTTGTGATTTGGTACCAACTGATTTGACTCGATATGTGATTTGGTACCAACTGATTTGACTTGATATGTGATTTGGTACCAACTGATTTGACTTGATTTGTGATTTGGTACCAACTGATTTGACTCGATATGTGATTTGGTACCAACTGATTTGACTTGATATGTATTTGGTACCAACTAATTCGACTTGATATGTGATTTGGTACCAACTAATTTGACTCAATATGTGATTTGGTACCAACTAATTTGACTTGATATGTGATTTGGTACCGACTGATTTGACTTGATATGTGATTGGTACCAACTAATTTGACTTGATATGTGATTTGGTACCAACTGGCATGACTTGATTTGTGATTTGGTACCAACTGATTTGACTCGATATGTGATTTGGTACCAACTAATTTCACTCGATATGTGATTTGGTACCAACTGATTTGACTTGATATGTGATTTGGTACCAACTGATTTGACTCGATATGTGATTTGGTACCAACTAATTTGACTCAATATGTGATTGGTACCAACTGATTTGACTCGATATGTGATTTGGTACCAACTAATTTGACTCGATATGTGATTGGTACCAACTGATTTGACTTGATATGTGATTGGTACCAACTGATTTGACTCGATATGTGATTTGGTACCAACTGGCATGACTTGATTTGTGATTTGGTACCAAGTGATTTGACTCGATATGTGAGTTGGTACCAACTGATTTGACTTGATATGTGATTTGGTACCAACTAATTTGACTCGATATGTGATTTGGTACCAACTGGCATGACTTGATTTGTGATTTGGTACCAACTGATTTGACTCAATATGTGATTTGGTACCAACTGATTTGACTTGATATGTGATTTGGTACCAACTGATTTGACTTGATTTGTGATTTGGTACCAACTAATTTGACTCGATATGTGTTTTGGTACCAACTGGCATGACTTGATTTGTGATTTGGTACCAACTGAGTTGACTCAATATGTGATTTGGTACCAACTGATTTGACTTGATATGTGATTTGGTACCAACTGATTTGACTCGATTTGTGATTTGGTACCAACTGATTTGACTCGATACGTGATTTGGTACCAACTGATTTGACTTGATATGTATTTGGTACCAACTAATTTGACTCGATATGTGATTTGGTACCAACTAATTTGACTTGATATGTGATTTGGTACCAACTGATTTGACTTGATATGTGATTTGGTACCAACTGATTTGACTCGATATGTGATTTGGTACCAACTGATTTGACTTGATATGTATTTGGTACCAACTAATTTGACTTGATATGTGATTTGGTACCAATTAATTTGACTCAATATGTGATTTGGTACCAACTAATTTGACTTGATATGTGATTTGGTACCAACTGATTTGACTTGATATGTGATTGGTACCAACTAATTTGACTTGATATGTGATTTGGTACCAACTGGCATGACTTGATTTGTGATTTGGTACCAACTGATTTGACTCGATATGTGATTTGGTGCCAACTAATTTGACTCGATATGTGATTTGGTACCAACTGATTTGACTTGATATGTGATTTGGTACCAACTGAGTTGATATGTGATTGGTACCAACTAATTTGACTTGATATGTGATTTGGTACCAACTGGCATGACTTGATTTGTGATTTGGTACCAACTGATTTGACTTGATATGTGATTTGGTACCAACTAATTTGACTCGATATGTGATTTGGTACCAACTGATTTGACTTGATATGTGATTTGGTACCAACTGATTTGACTCGATATGTGATTTGGTACCAACTAATTTGACTCGATATGTGATTGGTACCAACTGATTTGACTTGATATGTGATTGGTACCAACTAATTTGACTCGATATGTGATTTGGTACCAACTGGCATGACTTGATTTGTGATTTGGTACCAACTGATTTGACTTGATATGTGATTGGTACCAACTAATTTGACTTGATATGTGATTTGGTACCAACTGGCATGACTTGATTTGGTACCAGCTGATTTGACTAGATATGTGATTGGCACCAACTGATCTGACTCGATATGTGATTGGTACTTAAGACAAGTCATGGATGATCCAATTCCTGAACTGTATTTAAATTCATATTCCAATTGTCATAATCCTCGATTGTTTCCAGCTTGAACCCATCACCATTATTCCATTATCATCTGGTTTGGTCCCTTTTTTCCTGTGCCCCTATAAGGTCTTCTTTATTCTCTTTACCTAGAAATGTGACTATTCTAAATGTTGATAAACTTTTGTATAGGAAGGGTTCCAAGAAACAGGAGAAGCCAGGGCCTAAAATCTTCCCAGTCTTACAATACACTGCAGTTTCAGAAGCATCATCTCAGTCTTCATTTAGGATTATCCCAATGTATGTGGACTATACAGCAGTGATCTACTTCCAAAAGGTGGATAACGGTAAGATACACTCCGATTCCCTCTTTGCAATTCAGGATGGACCAGTATTAATGGTCAAGTTTTATCCAATTTCAGGAAGAAAAGTTTGCTATGAAATTCAGTTAGCAGTATCTCAAGAAGCACATCCAATTAGTCATTTGGTTTAGTTAACATAAAATTATAGTAATTTAATTATGATTTTAACATTGACCCTACCCTTTTAGGAATGTGCAGTAAGTGTCAGTAAAGACTTTAAATTAGCATGGTGTTGTATCTGCCACTTCTCATTTAGCTTTTATCTTTGCTTATCTCAGCTTGTAATGTCAATTTACATTCAGATCATCAGTTGTAAATGGAAGACTACCAAAGCAAAGGGGCCCCAAGTGGCCGAGTGGTCTAAAGCGCTCTTCGTTACGGATCACTGCCATCTCACCTCTGTCTGTGGCGGTTCAAGTCTAAGATTCAGCCAATGTGGGTATGTGAGAAAGCTTGCCAGTAGGTTCTCGTGGGTCGGTAGTTCTTTCTGGGGTTTTCCGGGTTCTTCCTCCACCATTAATACTGGCCGCCATGTATAGCCTATCGTGCTGAAAAATGGCGTTAAACCCCACAACAACAACAACAACCAAAGCAAAGTGTACCATGTTATGTTATCCATTCCATTTCCAATTTCATTTTGGCACAGTGAGTAGGGTTTACCATTTCCAAACCTTGTAAATAACTTTAACATCAGGGTTAAGGAAGGAAACCATTGATTTAGGGGTCATCAATCAAGATAATTATAACTGAAAGTAGAAAAATGATTTATACCTGCCAACCATTATGATTTAGGCCTAATCATTATTGTCATTGTTTCTGTAACTTGTGACTGAAATGGAGGAGAGGGATCATTTGACCGTTAAAAACTTGTTGGGTTAGAAAAAGAACAAATCAAAAGTGCTTCAGAAATTTAAAAGAATACATTAAAGAATATGGTGCTCAAGTTTATGGCATCACCTTGCTTATTGCAAGATTTGTCGTCAAGTTGATTTTAGGATTAATTAATCATAGCATAAAATTAGACTTGCAGGCTGGATATTGTACGTTGACTTTGTAATTGTGTTTTCTGTTACTAGTTTCCTTGGATTTTGCTTATTTATGGTAAGAGTTTAAACTGGCTTGTGGCCTGAGTTTGCAAAGAAAATGTAACTTTTTCACACAGTTTATTGTAGCTATTATTTATAATATATAGATTACATATTTGATGGCCAGATTATGCTTATTATCCACTTAGGCTACACTTGTATCTGTTTAAGTGTTGGTAGGTATTTTTCTACATGATAACATTAGGATCTACATCATAGACCTTGACCAAATTTTGAGGATTGCTTGAACTTGGGGTGAGGAAGAAGTCTGTCACTTTTGATGTAGAGATGAAAGCCAGTGTCAGTACAAGTGAGAAAAACAAATGATTTTCACACTGTGACATTAGTTTTGACTTGCATGGACCAGATTTTGTGAATAGTCTGTACTTGAACGAGATTAGAAACCAAGCAGTTTTGAAAACTGAAAAATGGTTTCTACACAGAAATATCAGTTGTCAACCATTCACCTTCACCAAAGTTAGTTGACGGCTTACACTGTGTAAGCAAAAGACGCCTGTTGATGTTGTGGTCAGAGGTCAAAGTCATTGACCTCAAAAATGGTATTATGCACAATAAGTTTGTTGTAGAAAATTTCCTTGATCAGATTTTGTAGATGGCTTATACATAGTGAGTAAAGAAACAGATTTTGGGGTCAAAGGTCATGGTCATGGAAGGTTAATTAGAAAATAATGGTTTCTGCACATAATTTTAGTTTAAGACCTCATAACTTGACTAAAGGAGTCAACTATCACCTACTGTTCAAGACCACATAGCTTGATCTAAGGCCAGGGTCATTGAGACTTGTTGATCAGTAATTGCTGGAGTCAACTATGACCTGCTAGTGTATACACAGAGGGCTATTAAATACAAGATGGACATAGAATGTACTGTTGTTGTTGGGTTTAACACCATTTTCAGTACATGGCGACCAGTATAAATGGTGGTGGTAGAACCTGGGAAAACCCCAGAAAGAACCACCGACCCATGAGAAGCTGATGGCAAGCTTTCTCACATAACCACATTAGCTGAATCCAAGACATAGAATGTACTAAACAGAGTTCTCTTGTTTTTGTGTGATCTATAATTGAAACTTTTAAAATATTCAATGAAATATCACTAATATATTCATCATTTTTAAATTATCTGATTTGGAAAGATATTTCATGTCTAGTCTAAACTCAAAAGCAAATTTCTCATGCATCTGTTGGAGTGGTATTTACAAATTACAATAGAACAGACTTTTGTCACTAATTTGTTTACTAAATTTTAGTAGCAATGTCTTTTTTTGTAACTTCCAAAATTATTGTGTCAGCCTTGTATCCCGATTTGCAGATACAGAGTTCGAACACCTCCATGCATTCCTGCAGAAAAAGTTCAAAGACAGTGACCCACATAACAGCTCACAGCCCTGGAAAGTGGGTCAGGCCTGTGTTGCTTTATTCCGGGTGGACAATGTCTGGTGTCGAGCAACCATTTTAACCATTGAGCCACACAGAGTCAAGGTAAAGTTGAACAGTGTCAAGATTACACAAGATTTCATGATAATAAATGTCCTGAATTCAATAAATTGCACCAAAGTGTCAACTCATTTGAGATAAATATTTGTCATTTTTTGGATAAATTACACATTAGGCTTCTGTACAAATATGCTTGCCTGTAAAATGTTGGCTTAAGTATGCATACAATTGCTTTTTTTTTTCTCCCTGCTTATCTAGATCTAATGATATACATCATTTGTTTTTTACCTGTCATGATCATGGCAACCAAATTAAACTAGGACAGTGTGCTACAATATTTAAATTGTTATTATTGTGATTGTTTGTTTTCTTGTAGACGGTCTGAATATGTTAGGCCCGATCCATTTAAATCTACCAGAAAGGAGTGAAACTTAATTTTACCACAAATCAAAATAATGAAAACTTGGCAACGCCCACAGAATTCAAACCCAAAATCACACACAGAAAGAAAAAAATGTGTGTTCCTCAATCCCCAAGGTCGTTTTACACTTATTGGAATAGCCCTTATTTAAGCACTATATTTATTCTATAATATGTGCATATTTCATATGATCCTTGTTTGTATTTACAGGTTCAGTACATAGACTATGGTAACTCTGAGTGGGTCTCTCTGGACAGACTGAGAGCTGATGTTGAAGATATTGTACACATCCCAAAACAATGTTTTGAATGCACACTGCATGATATTTTCCCTGTAAGTTCTCAGTTATTTTCCTACTTATATTTAACTGCATATTACTGTGGATAAGCAGAGTTTGACTATATTTAATAGGTGGCAAGATCACTTTTAAACTCACATTTTATCATTTGACTGTTGAAAATGGCAAGACATGGGTATCACTTTTTAGTTCACATTTATCATTTGACTATAGAATGGCAAGACATGGGTATCACTTTTTAGCTCACATTTATCATTTGACTATATCAGATGGCAAGACAATGGTATCACTTTTTAACTTGCATTTGATTTGACTATATTTTTCAAAAGGCTATTCTTGTCTTTATTGACTGTAATTGTCTGAATGGATTGTATTAGAGGGTGCATTTTGTAAATGTGTATCATTCAGTGATTGTTGCTTTCTGCATGGTAATAACACACCCTAATCTGCATTTAATCACTTCATCACTAATTGTGCGACAGATATGCAAATCTAGTTTATTGTAGGCCATTGTTTATTGACATGCAGACAGCAGCCAGTCATAATTAGTGGTAATAGGTCTACGATGTACCTGTATGATCAGCAAGGTGTGTATACAGAAGTTTTAATGGCTGACCTTTCGAGTGGTTTTGATGCTAAGAGGCAGTTTTGATTGTCCTATGTTTTGTTATTGAATGCTATCACTGATCAGTGACAGTAGCAACCTGTAGGAGAAATAGGTAAATTTGGGTGTGCTATAGCCTAATAGGAATGTAATATTTAACAATAGCTGGTGGATATAAAAAAAAAAAACTTTTTTTACAAGATTTATTGTTTAAATTATGCAGTTTAATTTGATCACTGGTTGCATAGAATTACTGTGTTATATCTGGAATTACATTATAATGAGGGGCACTGTAATGAAGGAGAGCTGTACTTCACTCTTATTACAAAAGAGGTGTATGTGACCTATATATCAAGCTTCAGTGACTTTGCTGAAATCTTGTATGTAAAGGTCATTTATTGTGTGCTGTTTGTGTTAGAATTGTGAAACTAGATAATTGGATGCATGTCTTTTAGTATCATACTGTTACAACCAAAGATGGTCACTGTGACAGTGTCAGTTTCTTTCCTGACATTCCTCTGGTGGCCTAATGGTTAGAGCATCCGCCTCATATGTTGTTGTTGTTGTTGTTGTTGTTGTAGGGTTTAACGCCATTTTTCAGCACACGATAGGCTATGCATGGCAGCCAGTATTAATGGTGGGGGAAGAACCCGGGAAAACCCCGGAAAGAACCACCGACCCACAAGAACCTACTGGCAAACTTTCTCACATACCCACATTAGCCGAATCTGAGACTCAAACCCACGCAGACAGAGGTGAGATGGCAGTGATTTGTAACGGAGAGCGCTTTAGACCACTCGGCCACTCAGGGCCCCCCGCCTCAGATGTGGGAGGTTGCTGGTTCAAACCCTGGCTGAGTCATACCAGAGGCTTAAAAAAATAGTACCAAGAGCTGCCTTTCTAGACTGGTTGCCCTGGTGTCAGGTTAATGTGACTGGGTAGGACATCGTGCTGCATGTCTGTGGCAGGATGCCCAAGTGCTAGATATCACTATAAACTGCAACTCTGCAGACATCATAAGGATATGACTGAACATTTGACTGAACATTTTTTAAAGCTATGTTAAAAATCCAAATCACACAAACACATACTGTGACATTTATTTTATGCTGTGTTAACATGTTAAGTACTTTGCATTTGGCTCTTGACCATTATTTTTCCATGCTAAATTAGCTCCTTCTGACCAGTGCATATGGAAGTAGGAGTAAATCTGTTTATTCACTCTTAAACTTTCATCATTATTAAATGAGTTAAAATAGGCCTGGACTCCCATTTTTAAAAAGAGATGTTATTGGTCTGTCTAAAAATATTCTGTTTTTAAGCTCAGTATTGACCCCTCTGTGGGAAGTGGTGAGAACATCAGCCTCAGATGTGGGAGGTTGCGGGTACAAACCCTGGCCAAGTCATATCAAAGACTTATAAAAATGATACTTGCAGCTGCCTCACATGGCGCTCAGCATTAAAAGATTAGTGTTAGGACTGGTCAGCCTGGTGTCAGGATAATGTGATTGGGTGGGACATGATGCTTATATGTCTGGCATGATGCCCCAGTGCTAGACATCACTTTAAACTGCCACTCTGCTGACATTGTAGCAATATTACTAAAATTATTAAAGCTACGTAAACATTCCAAATCACACACAAGCTCATAGTCTGAAAGAGAATGAACTGTGAGAAGCATGGTAAAACACATAGGAATTTGCTCTAGTTGAAGTTTGTCCAAGTCACTTACTTGGGGTTGGGAGTTACAGCACTGTGCAGGTCACCAGGTGAAATGTGGAGTTCATCATAGCACAGGTCACAAGGCAAGATAGGGTACATCATATTGGAAGTCACAAGGTGAGATTATGGCCTAGGTCACAAAAAGTAAAATGGGACACATAATGGTGCAGATCACAGTGTTAGGTGGGGTACATCATGATACAGGTGACAAAGTGAGATTTGGGTATGTTATGGTACAGATCATAAAGCAAGATACATTTTACATCATAGCAAAAGTTACAAGGCAAGATGGGGGTAAATAGTGGCATATGGCACAAGGCATGATTTGAATGTATCATGGCACAAGTCACAAAGCGAGACAGGGGTACATCATGGTGTAGGTCACAAAGTGAGATGGGTATATCATAATGCAGGTCACAGTGAGACAGGGGTACATCATAATGCAGGTCACGAAGTGAGACAGGTACATCATGGTGTAAGTCACAAAGCGAGATGGGTATATCATAAAGCAGGTCACAATGAGACAGGGGTACATCATAATGCAGGTCACAAAGTCAGACGGGTACCTTGTGATACAGATCACCACAAAGCAAGGCAGGGGTACCTTATGATGCAGATCACAAGGCGAGACAGGGGATACATCATGGTGCTGGTCACAAAGTGAGACAGGGATACATCATGGTGCTGGTGCAGGTCACAAAGTGAGACGGGTGCCTCATGATGCAGATCACAAGGCGAAACACCTCATTCTACAAAACCTTTGTATGTTTAAAAGAAATGTTTTTTAAGGGAAACATGTTTATGTGTTGATTGTATAACTATTTGGAGTAACCCTAGTTATCTCCATTTCTTAAGATTCCTCAGAGAGGTTAACTGTAAATTAAATATACTTTGTTCGGAATATTCTGGTTCATTGCAGCTCATGGATTTTGCGAGGTCAGTTAATGCTATTGGTATTGGATAAAAAGCATGGGGGGGTGCACAAGGATCATTAGAAATTTTGTGTAAGCTTCCTGTACACAAATGCCACTAAAAACTACAAACATCTATAACATGAAGAGTAAAGAGTATTTTTGTGTTGCATTTTCACCAGAGATTAAACAATTTTTGTTCATGCTTGACAAGTATGTATTTTAGATCATAACAAAATTTCTGCTAAATTTTATAAGATTATTGACATTGTAAAATACTTCTGACACATCTTCTGTTTTAAACAAAGAACTGTAGTAATGAGACATTTGTGATGTACATTGCATAGTGAAGCAATGATTGTGATGTACATTGCATAGTGAAGCAATAATTGTGATGTACATTGCATAGTGAAGCAGTAATTGTGATGCACATTGCATAGTGAAGCAATAATTGTGATGTACATTGCATAGTGAAGCAATGATTGTGATGTACATTGCATAGTGAAGCAATAATTGTGATGTACATTGCATAGTGAAGCAATAATTGTGATGTACATTGCATAGTGAAGCAGTAATTGTGATGCACATTGCATAGTGAAGCAGTAATTGTGATGCACATTGCATAATAAACAAATATTATACCAGTAGTGATACCATGAAGTCAGACCATAATGTGCTCTATTTTCACGTTATTTATTTCTTCATTTTAAGAAGGAAAAAAAGCAATATATTTTGAAAGAATTCTGTGAATGAAACAATTTATTTTCAGCTGATGAAAGATGGGACTTGGCCAGTACCAGTTTTGGATTACATGCACAAACAATTAGTGAACAAGACATGTTGCGCAAAAGTCATTGTAAGTTTCATATTCTGTGTTTTGTTGTCATTTGAGTGCAGTAAGTTATACATTTATGCAAGTGAAGTTTGACTAGACTTTGTATTTTGTTGCATTTAAGTGATGAAGCTGACATTGTTTTTAAGGCCAGAGGTCTTGACTTGGGTTTTGAACTGTACTGGCTTGTGAGCATGATAACACAAACATGTATGAATGGATTTTATTAGATCTAGTCTGTGGATATAGTTGATGAATACTTTAAATGATGACACTTAAATAACTTTGTATTTTTGCAAACAAATATTTAAATAAAATTTTTACCACATTTTTCTTTTGTGTTTATCTTGACACTGTCGGCAGCAAGTTAAATGGTTTTCTATGACATCAGGTTCTGAGTCAAAAACACGAGAAAGATTTTTGTCCTGCACTCACATCTTGTGAACACATTAACTCGGACATGTAAGCAAACATTTTTGTTGCCAAATATTAAATATTGGAGGTAATCGGGAGTATCTGAGGTAGGTTCATTTCTCAGCTTAGTACTTAAGAAAGAATAAAATTACAGCAGAATTGGTCTTGTCTTGGGTTTCTGGAGATTCTTTTGAGCCATAAGAGAGTAAGTCCCATCAAGGGACTCTTGTTTTCCTTCCTATTCCTTGAATTTATCAGAACTAAAATTGACAGATGTGACCTGCTTGTTTAACATGATGCCATTTATATACCTTGGTTACCAATTCAGTTTTCTTGCCTGTAGGTATAGTACAGTAAGTTTTCTTAATAGCCTCAACACCTTAATTGGTAGCAGTAACCTATGATATTTATTGGCCCAATTTTTATACTTCTGCATAGTCTTCTATGAGAATCCCCAGTTACAAGTGATGTTTATTTAACCCTTTACCTCACAGAGCATAGTTACAAAGTGCAGCGCACTGTAAATAGAACAGCTGTTACCTAGTCAACCCCATACACATAGGCCTGCCTGTGAACTGTTAAGCAATGTAGTGTATGTTACATTTAACAGCAATTTTAACCATTTTACATTTTGGTACACATCTATTATATGTGGAAAAATTTAAGAGTAAAGTCTGATTGTTATAGATGTGTAATTATTTTTCACGGAAGAATTTTTTATGTGCTTTAAAATCTTGAGAGAACACGTTCACCGTCATGTCAGTGAGGCCGCATGACTAACCATAGGTGCCATTTCCCATACTCGAAATTTGCAGGTTTTCGTCTGCGTCTACATCACTAAGTCATCTGAATTTGATAATTTATTAAAACTGATTGCTGCCTACATCAATATCAGAGCCTTTACCTAAGTTATTGAATCTTTCATGGTTGTGTTTCTGATTGTGAAAACTTCGTACGTACTGAATGAAATCTGCGACCGCCATTTTGGAGAGTGGAGATTATGACCCAGTTACTTTAAATAGCAGATATCGACCACTGCATAAACAGTGACCACGTGATCTGACGTAATTGTCATTCGCAGAAATGAATGTAGTATCTAATAGGGGGGTTTTCCCCGAAGGTGGCGCTACAAAAACCAGCTCAAAATGGCTGATGTTTACAACAGGCGTCAAAAGGCGCTTCCATGTGAATGGATTAGAGGCATCAAAATTCGCTTCCATGCGAATGGAGTAGAGGTGTCCAAAGACACTTGCATGAGGTAAAGGATTAACATTTTTATTCATATCTTCCCTCTTTCCCAGTGATGTCACGAAACTTAGGGGGGCCCCGAGAAGCTGAGTGGTCTAAAGCACTCACCATTATGGATCACTGCCATCTCACCTCTGTCTGCCTGGGTTCGAGTCTCAGGTTCAGCGTGGGTATGTGAGAAAGCTTGTCAGTAGCTTCTTGTGGGTCAGTGGTTCTTTCCAGGGTTTTCCCCGGGTTCTTCATCCACTATTTATACTGGCTGCCATGTATAGCCTATCTTGTGCTGACAAATGGCATTAAACCCTACAACAACAGCATCATGAAACTTAGTATATGTATGCAGCATATGATTATAGTCAAGTCCATCATGCTAACCCTGTCATAAACATGCGTCATAGTCAAGTCCATCATGCTTACCCTGTCATAAACATGAATCATATTCAAGTCCATCATGCTAACCCTGTCATAAACATGCATCATAGTTAAGTCCATCATGCTAACCCTGTCATAAACATGAATCATAGTCAAGTCCATCATGCTAACCCTGTCATAAACATGCATCATAGTCAAGTCCATCATGCTAACCCTGTCATAAACATGCATCATAGTCAAGTCCTATTACATACCATAGTTTCTCCATGTTTTCAGACAGTAAGAAAATTTCTGTTTTAAAAGGTGTGAAAACATTTCATTCTAGTCCAAAAGCAAATAAATGAAAAATCCAATCCTATGTAACCAAACCAACATACAATATGAGACTATCCTTGAAGTCATATAACAGAGGAATCAAAACACTTTACAAGTACATGAAAGAATAGAAGTTGACGTTACTTGCCTTGTTTCATTTTGTTTATTTCAGTCCACAAGAAAATATAAGCATATTGAAAATCACATCTATACACATGAACCAAACAAAATCTTAATGTTTAATCTCTTCCTGTTGCCTACTGCTCCTGAAAAATCTGCATGAATGTTACAGATTGGATGCTGAGTTTGTTGTTAAATAAATATAAACTGAAAATTATTAAGATACAGTGAATTCTGATTATAAATTTCCAGTGGGTAGAGGCAATAGTTAATTTTAGATAGCAGGTGTGTGAATAGAAAGTCGTTCATAAATATTACTATCAGAACTGGTCCCAATTTACCAGCAGTGAAGCTTAGACTCATGGCAAACTAATTTACATTTCAAATTTATCACAGTATATTGAGCAGATGAAATTAGGATCTGTTTTTTGTTGTAAATCCTACCTGAGTTGAAGGTTTTGACGTTAATGGTTATCTTTTTTAGCTTTACTGATCATAGATCAGAAAAGTTTATTGGATGGCATATTGCTCATTATTCCGTCATCGGTTAACGTAAATTTGTTATTGCTGTTCCACCTAAACTACTTGGAGGATTGTCATGAAACCTTACACACACATTCATTCCAAGATCTAGTTGGTCCTAATTGAAAGGTGTGCTGCTTGAACATCAAGTATGGCCAACACAGTAGTTTTCTTGAATATCTTGGTATTGTTACCCCTTCAGAATGAATGTTCTTATCAATGGGTGTTTTCATTACAAGACTTCTTATGATGTCTATTTGGACCTTTAAAAAAATTGGTGCCTTTTTTTTATCCAGTTTGGCATCCACACCAACCATTTTGCAAATCTTGTCCTACTGTTCCTCCTAAACAGAAAGTCATATCAGCATGGGGTTATACTAGAAGTCTTCATATAATACCTTGTTGGCTCTAAATGAATTGGTACTAATATTAACTCCTGCATGGATGCATTGCTAGCCATTTTGAAAGTCTTGCTATTGTGCTTTTCCTTAATGCAACGTCACACTAACATTGGGTTTCACCAGAAAACTTTTTATCATATATACTTGGTTCTTTGTGATGATGGTGCCAATCTGACATAAAATATGGCCACTTTGGCAGCCATCTTGAAAGTCTGATATTGCTACTCCTTGTGAACAGAAAGTCATATCAACATTAGAATGTTACTAGACTTCTTATGATGGCTAGTTGGTCCTGAATAAACAGACCACTAGTATGGCCACCAGGGCAGCCATCTTGAAAATTTTATCACTGCTCCTTCTTGATCAATGATAATGTCTCACCAAAAGACATCTTTCCAAGACTTATTATAATGTCTGATTGGTCCTAAATAAAAATGGTGCGAATATGGCTATTATGGTAGTCCTCTAATAACCATGTTATAGCTTAAACAGAAAGTCATATCATCATGGAGTTTTCATCAGAAGGTTTCTAGTAATGTCTAGTTGGTTCTAAATGAAAATTATGCCGAATGGATCTAACATCCAATGTGATCACCATAGACTGAAGACTTCTTGAAAATCCTGTCATTCCCATTTCTCCTGAGTCACCATGTCAACATGGGGTTTTGATCAAAATGCTTCTTATGAATGTTAATGGGGGCAATTTTACATATAACATAGATGCCATGGCAGCCATCTTGATTTTTTTTATTTATTGCTACCCCACCTGAATGGTTAATTTCAGAATCTTATTATTGCTCAAGAATATCAGAGATGGTTTCAACACTTGGCAGTTTAAAGGAAGAAATGATTTTATCTTGGATTCTTGGAAATTCTTTTCATCCAGTAGAGCATCAGTCCCTTCTAGGGACTCTTGTTACAGTTGAGATCTTTTCTCAGTAGTTGAATTATATAGGCTCTTAATAATGGTATTTGTTATCTCAGCGGCAGCATTTAGTGAATAGTGCAGTGTGGTCCTACTAGTGATTTGACAAATTTGATTTTTTTAAATGTTATTTGTCAATGCTATTTATAATGACAAGCAAATATTTCCTCCACTTTCTAAACTGGTATTAGTCTGCCTCTCTTGTCTTATCGATGTAGAACCTCATTATCAAGAAACATCAGTGTATTAATAAAATTCTTCATAAACAATGTCCTTGAAATAAAAGGCATCACAGATTTTTTTACAAATTTATTTTATATGTAAATAATCTATCCAAATGCATTTGAGGAAAAACTACGTCTGTTAATTCATTATTTTGAATTGGCTTTTGTTGTCAGGAACGACCTGTAGACAAGCCCATTGCAGTGAATCTCTCCTTGAATGGGAAGGATTTTGGGACTCACCTGGTCCAGATAGGAATGGCCCAAAGGGGATTCTACCTGACTGATCAAGAAATACTAAGTCTGAGAATTTCTTCAGTGCTGGAGGTAATTGTCTGCAATGATTAGCAGGTCTAAATGGAGATCTGCATAATTGTAAAATTCATAAAATTTCTCCAACTGTTCCACAGATTGAGATTTAAAATATCGTGTTTTTGATACTTTTGAATATATTGCGACTTTTGTCCAAGGTAAGAAAAGTATTAAATATAAAAATCTTACACCTGCAAATCTTTCCATTCCTCAAAAAAGAGTGAACAATTCCTCAGATTTTAAGAACTCTAAAAATAAATTCCTTACTGATTAAATAAAAAAAATTGTGGTAGAAATCAACATAGTATGACTGTTTTAATTCTCAATGCCTGTTCAGGGTTGTACGAAAATGTATTGTTATTTACCAAGTGGAAAAATATCAGTACTTAGAAAGCTGAACATGAGGGAGACAATTTGAGGTGTTTTTCATGAAAACGGGAATTGGCCAAGGGGGTGAGGGGAACACATAATATGGTGGAGTAGACAGTGAACAGCAATATTTTGGTTGAAATTTAAATTTTAATTTAAATTACATGTATCTAATATTAGATGAAAAATATTTTAATAAATAATAATATATATAATAAATGTAGATATGTTTATGTTAAATATGCTCACTTGGGAACAGGTAACTGATTAGGACTTTTTAGATACAGATGGTAGCAAAACATAACAGTCAATAACTCCGTTTGTTCCAGATTTCATTATTGTTGAAGTGCCTTTCTTTAAATTAATGTATTAGTGCTACTGTATGTACATACCTGTTGTTTGGAATTGCTGAATCCACAATGTCCCATTGCTAGAATACAAAATGTGAATAACAGATTGAATAGGGTCCAGCAAATGACCATACATTTCCTTGACCACTTTGGGTATTGGTGAATATCTAGCTTGTTTCTGGAATTATATGCTGAGAAATGTTTCTGAGTGTTCAGTACAGATGACTTTTACAAGAAATAAACAAAGTTGCCAGCAGAATTTTGTTTAATTTTGTTTCTGTTGTTATCATTTTTGGTGAGGTGAGATTGTGATGGTAGCAAGTAATTCAGCAATATATTTGAATGATTACAGACTTTTTTTCTTGGTAGATATCATCTGTAATATGTTCCATATATGCTTATATAACAAGCCCATCTGCAGATGGCATTGACCTTGCACTGCCATCACATAATGCACTGGCAAATCAGGGGCTGTATTGTTTGTTCTACTGACATCTGTGTTGTTTGTTCCCTGTCATCATTTTGCTGCAGTCGTGGAGCACATCATCCATAGCCACCTGATAAAGTTCTTTGACAATAATAACGTTCTATATGAAGAACAACATGGCTTCAGAAAGAAGAGATCATGCAAGAACCAATTTAAAATCATACTCCATGATCTGGCAGCCAGTCTAAACAGCAAATAGCTGATAGATGTGATCCTACTTGACTTAAGCAAAGCCTTTGATAAAGTCCCTCATAAGCGCCTGGCAGCCAAGCTTCATCAGTATGGTGTCCAAGGCAAGACCCTTGAGTGGATAAACAGCTTTTTAGATTGAAGAAACTAACAAATTATGCTAGAAGGTCAGTCATCTTCATCAGCCTCCATCACTTCATGCGTTCCACAAGGAATTGTCATGGGTCCCCTGCTGTTCTTGATCTACATCAACGACTTGCCATTGAGTGTCAATTCCTAAGTTAGCCATTTTGCCAGTGACTGCTTGCTGTACAGAATAATCAACTTGGACCAGGATACAGAACCATTACAAGCAGATCTAGACTGCCTACAACAATGAGAAAATGACTGGCAAATGGTGTTCAATCCTGACAAATGTGAGGTTATCCAAAGGACCAACAAGATATGGATTGTCTCAGCCATATATTCCATCCATGGTCAAAAACTGATAATGACATCCAAGGCCAAATATTTGGGAGTCACCATTGATAGCATGTTATCAAGGCACAACCACATTGACTCATTGACAAAGAAGGCTAACAGCACCATAGCATTGCTTCGTAGTAACCTGTCCCCATGCCCTGAACAGGTAAAATCTCCATGGCATAAATCTTAATATGTCCACAGTTGGATAATGTGTCGACTTGCCAAACTTGAAATAGTACAATGAAGGGTTTACTATTGGTTATCATTGATGAACCAGCAGTTTCTCCACCTTGCTCCAACATTTGTGATGGGAAGAGCTTCATATCCAATGAAAACAAGCAAAAGCTATTATAATATGCTTAATTGTACACTAGCTAGTAGACATGCCAGCAACACCACACCTCCACCAGTCAGGAGTTTACACTAGAGGACATTCATTCAGATTTCTCATCCCCTTCACCAGAGTCAATGCATACAAGGATTCCTCCTTCCCATCAGGAAACTGCCTATGGAACTCCCTACAATCCAACCTAGTCAACACCAATTATATCGATGCGTTCAGAGCAGGGGTTGGTGCAGGGATCACTTAGCTTCAAACCAGGGTAATTTTTAACCTGTTTTTAGCTGCACTTGGACCTCCTAGTACATATACATAGTTCACATTGTGTGTGTGTTCCAGAGAAACCCAGCACATTACTGGAAGAAGATTACTTCTAACAAACTGCATAGACCCAGATCTACATGGGTATTTATACCTGTGCATTTCCAGTTTACAAGGAAGCTTTCAGAAAACATGGTCATTCCTACACCATATAAAAATATAGTTATTTTTTCAAATGTATGTAATCTACTGGTAGTTTTCTTAGAAATAAGTACTAAAAGTAAGCAAAATTTATAAAGTTACTAAACACACTATGGTTGATGACAATGTACTTTGTATTAATTTTTCAACTTTGTTTTTATATCTGTTGCTCCACTTACAATCTCACCTATAATACAGTGAATTAGGATCTATGATGCAAGACAATCCTTATTGTAATTTTTAATTTGAAACACACAATTTCAGGTTGTAAATACATTGAACACCAGTTACTTCACACTTGATACATAAAAAAATGTACACATTATACATACATGTAAGTTACAAATGAGAATACTATCGGAACTGGTATTTTTTATGATTTATTACCACTTCAAGGAAATACCATGAATTGTGTGTTGATTGTCAGATGATCTATTTCAGTGTCATTTGTACTGTAAATTTTTACAGCATTTTTTCATCACCTACATTGATGGTAAACATTAGTCCTCACCTCAAAACTTCTTGAGCTTTTCCAAAAGTACAAGATTTGTCAAAACAGTGAGGTGACAGCGTGGTATACAAACATAGAAATACTGTTTAAAATTAGTCCTTCCTCATTAAACTTGATAATTATGACTTTAAAATACGAGGTTCTTTTGTGGGAAATAAATCTTTTCCAGCAAGATCCTTGACATTCATAGTACCGTGTCTTGTCATACTTCCATGGCAACTATACTGTGCATTACAGTGAAATGCGTGGGCCCAGTCCAATTCACACGCTTTTACAGATCACTTACATCTCACCTCTGTGGGCTTGAATCTCAGCTTGTCCAGTATTTACATGTGAGAAAGCTTGCACTTTATATTTGAGGAAATCTCTTGGAGGAATTGGGCTAAAATTTTAATTTTATATATATATATATATATATATATATATATATATATATATATATATAACGTCAGTTTGAAGAAAACAAACGTCGTGGCACAGGATGCAGACTCCCCTCCCTCCATCACCATCGATGGGTACAACTTGGAAGTTGTTGAGAACTTCACATACTTCGGGTCCACCATCTCCAGCTCAATCTCCATTGATGCTGAGGTGAATGGCAGGATTGCCAAGGCAACAGCAGTGATGGCCAGACTGAGCCAGAGGGTCTAGAACAACCTAACCTCACAGAGAAGACCAAATTGCGTGTCTACCAAGCCTGCATGCTCAGCTCACTCCTCTACAGCAGCGAAACATGGACCACCTATGCAAGGAAACTCAACAGCTTCCACCTGAGATACCTGCAGCGCATTCTGCACCTCCAGTGGCAGGACAAAGTACACAACACAGAGGTTCTGTAATTCGCCAAGATGAACAACATGTTCTCAATTCTCAGCGAGAGGCACCTTCACTGGCTAAGCCATGTCAAGAGAATGGACTCAAGCCGCATTCCCAAGGACCTATTATACATAGAGTTAGCAGAAGGTGCACGACCGACTGGACGACCACATCTGCGCTGCAAAGATGTTTGCAAGAAGGATATGAAGACAGACAACATCAGTGTCAACAACTGGGAAAGCTGTGCTAACGACTGTTCCACATGGCGCCTAGCTGTCAGAGAGGGCATTCAAAAAGATGAGGAAGACAGGAACGTAAAGTAAGCTGAAAAGAGAGCTGGAAAGAAGGAGAAACAACTTACTCTGGAGCTTCATCATTGTCTTCCGTAGATGGATTGATGCCAAGAGAAGATAGATAGATATATATATATATATATATATATATATATATATATATATATATATATATATAAAACTTCTATAAAACAAACATCTGAAAAATGTATAAATAAGTACTTACTTTGGGTAAACTAGTAGTAAATTGCTATGTTTTTTGCTGCATATTTAAATTTTGATCATACAGTATGCCCTTATTATAACACTGTCCAAGACTGACTCATAATGATGTACATTATACATATAGTGTTCACTCATTATAATGCTATACAAGGGACTAATAGAGTATACTGCCTTATAGTGAATCTGCCTTATAATGAAGTACATGATGATTATTGTATTCCCTCATTATATCTGTTTCTAAGGTAGTCATAGAGTATACGCCTTATGGTGAGATCACCTTGTAATGAAGCACATTACACATACAGTACTCATTATAACACCTCATTATAACACTGCCCATGGGGACCATATAGTGCACTGCTTTACAGTGGATGAGCTTATAAGAAAGTGCACATTACATATCATTCTAATACTGAATAATGAAATGGGATGCATAACTGTACGTGCTTTATAACCTTGTTATAATGATGGGCCTTATAGTGCTGGAGTGCTGTGCTTCTCAAGCTATTGTACAATAAATGAAAACATATACAAGCAGCTTTTATTTCTCTACATAATAGGAACTGCCGTATTTACCACATATGTTCGGACATGAAAAAGTAATTATTTTTTTTGTGTCCAAGAACATGTGGTGAAAATTTTTAAACCTACATCATGTGTCCCAAGACTTAGGAAATGAAATAAATTGTCTTCAATTTGAGCCCCCGCCGCAACCAGCCCCACCACATGTTACAATAAAATAGAAAAATAAAATGCTTATTTGATAATAAAATGAAAGAAACTAACCTTATACTATTATCATTTATTCACCTTTTGGTCATCATTAGTGTTTTATTAAAGAAATAATATATCCACAAACTCCATATCAGTAGCACATGCATCCATAGTGTTATCGCTTGTCAGACAACACAACAAATTGGTCATAGATGTGATTATTGAAAAACGAATCATGTTTGGTTGTCCTCAGAGGTTTGAATGTCATGAGAATGAAAACTGGATCCTGCAAAATCACATATGAATGAGAGAAAGAGAGAGAATTATCAACCCTATTGCTCGAAAGCACCTGCCATTTATGCGTGACATGGTGTAAGGTACAAAATAACCAAGAGTGTATTATTTCCAGGGTAACAATATGACAATATCTTGCAAACTAAAATCATTATTAGAAATACATTCATTGAGTACAAATGACAGTCTTTTTGATTCCATGGATTACAGAAAGTATAATTAAAGAAAGTTAATGCTGTGTATACTATTTACACTGATGAACTCAAAACCCATTTGTGTCAATTATGACTACAGATGGCATATAAATGAAAGCCCAGGTGTTGAATAAACACACTTTGTAACAGCCATAAATTCATTGTTTGAACTTACCAGTAGGATATCGAATACAAAGTTAATTTATTAGAAAGCAAGCCGACCCTGGAAGCATACTTTGGATTCCTTTTAGTGGGAAGATTTTTTTATAACTATACATGTGTATACAAAGTTGGCTGACATGGGGAAACCAACTTTGATTTCTTTTTACCGCTTTTCACTGGGATTTTGAAAATAAATAGAAACAGTGGAACACTTTGAAACGATAACTTCTCACACATTTACACAAAAAGTGATTCCTCGCAGTCATTGTTATCGCATACATAGCATATATAAAGGGGAATAAAAATAAAACAAAATAAACCACATTATAGATCTCCGCTATTATGGATAAGTTTGTAGTGCGATAGTCAAGTAGTGAAAAGGCCTTGCCTCATGCATGGAAAGAAAATGCGTTGCCTAAAGCTTCACCTTAGAGGCCCGTAGGTTGACCAAAAGAGCGTGCTAGGGAGGAGGAGTGTGATGTAAAATAAAATGAACCAGCTGCAGAAAGACACAAAATTGGAGACCCCAGTCAGGAGAGATGATGCCTACGAAAATGATGATGTCAGGCGAGGGCACTACAAGCGTTTTACATTAAAGCAAAAATAGGAAGTTGTAAATTTCTCCAAATTGCAATAAATTCGAGTAACAGCAAGACATTTCAAACTCCCCAAATCAACCATTACAGTTCGGTCAAAAATAGATTTTTCTCAGCAGCTGAATGAATGGGGACATTTAGCAATTAGTGGGACACAAGTATCATATGGCAATGAGTTAGATGGAAAAATTGCAAAGTGGGTTCTCATCCAACGTGATCTGCTGATCCCAGTTAGTGTGGACACTATATGTGCTTATGCCAAGGAATTTCTGTCAAGTCAGCGTCCAGAAATTGAGTTTCAAGCCTGTAGGAACTGGGCAGCAGGTTTTTTAAACGACACAGCCTCATGCTTTGTTCACAGACATGGATGGTCCAGTGTCTCCCAGAAGATTTGGAGGAGAAAATAAAATTATTCCACGAATTATTAAAGGCAAGAAGAAAAGAAGACAATTTCGAAGACAAGATGATAATTAACATGGATGAAACTCCTACATACTGTGATCTCATTCTCGGATGAACTGTCGAAAAGAAAAGTGTTAAAAGTGTGAGAATTCACACAACTGATGCGGATAAAAAGCATCTAACCTTTGTACTTGCAGTTTCTGCAACAGGAGATGTGTTGCCGCCAATGATCATTTTTCGTGGTGTGAGGGAGCTAAAAGATATTCAGGCACCAAAAGGATAGATCGTACGTGTGCAGGAGAAGGGTTGGGTTGATGAGGAGCTGATGCTGCAGTGGATTAAAGAGATATATCTCAAGTATACGGGAAAGGAACGATCTCTTTTATTGATGGATTCATTCTGGGTGCATATTACAGATGCTGTAAAACAGACTTTGAGAAGGGGTAACACGGTGCCTGCAGATACTCTGGGTGGTGTACCTCCAAGCTACAACCACTAGACGTCAGTGTAAATAAACCAGTCCGACATGAGGAAAAGCTGGACAAATTTTGTTCGTAAAGCAACAGAGGGCCTTTCCAAAGAAAATAAAAACACGTCTCGTATTAAGAGTGCAGATAAACAAACAGTTGTGGACTGGATTGTGAAAGTTTTGGGACAAGCCAGATCTGATCTGAAAATCATTTAAAGTTTGTGGTATTGACAATAACTTGAACGGATGTGAGGACAGTATCATAAGAGATACTGGATGTGATGGCAGCAACAGTGAAGAGGAAAAATTTGATGGATTTGAGCCTGAGGAGGTTGAGTGGGCAATTAAGAATGTGGACAGATTGAAGGATTTAAATTAAATATATTAGCGGCATTCAAATTTGTTCAGCTGTACTTGGATTATGTCAATAAAAAATGTTCGGTTTCGGAGTTAGTATGTTTATCAATCATTCTGTACTATCACTATATACTGGTATCTGTCTTTCTTTCTCTCTCTCTCTCCCTGTAAATACATTTTTACGTAATTACAGTGAATATTTTATACTGTGCTCTTCGGTAGTAACTTTGCCAAAATAAGTCATGTAACGAGCACGAATGGCAAATCAAACTTGACAGTTAATTCAAAAAAACTTTGTTGAAGCTTAAATTAGAATAGAAAAAGTTGAACTCGTTCTCATATACACAAATGATTCATTCTTACCTGAGCTTTTGTTCTTAGCAAATTTGCATCTAGGAAGAAAAATGTACATAACACTCACAGCATTTTCTTTTTTAAAGTTTTCTTTAATAAAAGTTACGTTTTAGTGTATTTTCTGACATGTAATTTTCAGATTATTTAAAAGGTGTCCCACAACTTACAACTCGAAAAAAAATGATGTGCCTTAGAACATACAGTGCACAAAAAAATTACTTTTAAATAAACAAATACTGTGTCCCAACATAAATGCTAAATATGGTACTATATATATAAATATAAACTACTTTATGTTTTTAAAAAAAGAAACTGCTGTATGTGTTAATAGATAGGAACTACTGTATGTGTTTATAAATAGGAACTACTGTATACATATATAGGAACTACTGTATGTATACATAAATATTAACTACTGTATGTGCACATAAATACTAACTGCTGTATTTGTATATAAATAGTAACTACTGTATGTGTGCATATATAGTAACTACTGTATGTATAAATAAATAGTAACTACTGTATGTGTGCATAGATAGTAACTACTGTATTTGCATATATGGTAACTACTGTATGTGTGCATAAATAGTAACTACTGTATGTGTGCATATATAATAACTACTGTATGTGTGCATAAATAGTAACTACTGTATGTGTGCATAAATAGTAACTACTGTATGTATAAATAAATAGGAACTACTGTATGTGTGCATAGATAGTAACTACTGTATTTGCATATATGGTAACTACTGTATGTGTGCATAAATAGTAACTACTGTATGTGTGCATATATAATAACTACTGTATGTGTGCATAAATAGTAACTACTGTATGTGTGCATAAATAGTAACTACTGTATGTATAAATAAATAGGAACTACTGTATGTGTGCATATATAGTAACTACTGTATGTGTGCATATATAGTAGCTACTGTATGTGTGCATAAATAGTAACTACTGTATGTATAAATAAATAGGAACTACTGTATGTGTTTTCACAGTGGAACATTTTTAGAGCACATAAAATAGTTTGCAACCACAACATGAAATCACTTTTATTTATGCAATAAAACAAAACCAGCTCTTGTATACAAGTACTTTGAAAGACTTTCCAGAATTCAGTATCATGCATGTCACATATATGTGAACCTCCTGGATGGAATGGTTTTTCTCCCAAGATGAGGGGCATTTCCTGTCCCTCACATCACTCAATGAAATATTTCATGTCCACAGAATCCTAATTGTAAAATGTGATTTTTTTTCCATTGCCTTCATACCTTGTTTCCAGTGTAGTATATTTATGGTAATACTACATGTGATCACAAGACTGAACTGGCTGATGCAGTGCAGGATGTATTAGTTGGTTAGTTGCTAATATCAAGCAGCATAAAACAATTAACATGCTTCTGATTCTGTCTGCAGGGTTGGTTGGCTTCACTGTTTGAAGATTGTTGACACGGATTATATTAATCAGAAGTATTAATGAGTTTAAATGATTATTGTTTGATTACAAAAAGGGTTCATCTGGTTTTGGTTTTAAAATGTTTTAAGATGTCTAAGCATGCTTGATCTCCAAAATGCCAGAATCTATGCAACCAAAATATCACATGAAATTCTGTGATGTCTGGAAATGAAAATTTCACTGCTTGGAACAAAATAAGGCACAAATATGCATCCTGCCTTTACCATAAAGCCGATTTTAAAATCTGCTATGGTATCAAGAATGATATGACATGTAGCACATTAAACCTATTAAATGTGACAACAAATATTCCATCACTGAAATCCAAGTTGGCAGAATCTGCATTAAATGTCATTAAAAATATACAGATCGAGACATTGTTTGCTAACATTATAGATAACATAGTCTCACATTTAGCAGTAGAAGATGCTGACTGCTCTGGTGACCTAGTGGTTAGAGCGTCTGCCTTGAATGCAGGAGGTCATGTGTTCAAACCACGGCCAAGTCATACCAAAGACTTATAAAAATGGTACTAACAGGTGCCTCGCTTGGCACTCAGCATTTACAGGTTAGTGTTAGGACTGGTCGGCCTGGTGTCAGGATAATGTGACTAGGTGGGACATGATGCTACATGTCTCCGGCATAATGCCCCAGTGCTAAACATCGCTCAAAACTGCCACACTGCAGACATTGTAGCAATATGACTGAAAAATTCTTAAGACTGGGTTAAAAATCCAAATAATACACATACATTAGCAGTTCTAGACAGAATAATGTTCCCTGTCTCAGAAATGGTACAAAAGTTCTCATAGAAATGGACAAAAACTACTTTGGGTCCTCATTTGGACAAGAAGACCATTGCTACAATGAAAAATTTGTCATTTTCTGTGAAAATCCTCCAAATTGTGAAGTCAAAACTCGTGACCAAATTTTGGGACTCTCCCAATTTATCCCAAGCTGGCTTCTCTGTTCTGTCAAATGTATGATTTCAGTGTCTTTATATATATTAAGTAAAATGCATAATTACTAGGGGTGAAATGATACACATATACCTCAAATCGATTCAGTTCACGATACACAGCCTGCGATACAATACATATTGATAAACATACGAACTTGATGGCCTTTCCAACTTTAGAAGGTAGGTGGCACCCTGTCATGTATGTTGACATTCTATTCCTATTTCCAGTATGCAGACTACAGATAGACATATATTTATCATATATTTATATGCAAACTACAGATAGACATATTTTTATCATGTATTTTTATGCAGTTCTCATTGATGAGTAGATAACAGTACTTTCAAACAGACTACCTGTTGGTTTCAGTGAGTTTTATCCAACATTTTAGGCCATTTAATGATGGCTTCTTGACTCCCTTTGTTTTGTACAACATCAATGTTTTGAAAACATATTATCAATTTTGTATCTCAGATACACTTGGAAGAAAGACATTACAACATTTTCTTCACACAAAAAAGGAAATAATGCAGTTTTCTCGTGCAAAGAAATTCTCATCTAAAACAAATCAGGCATGGGAAAGGTTAAATACCAACAGAATCTGTCACATTTTATTTCCTGCCAGGAATCAGACATTTTGGGTTTTCTAGGTAGCTCGTATTTTAAACACACGTTTGTAAAATTTTCTTCATGAATAGTTCAAACTATGCCATAACTTTTATCCCTGGGCACACTGTCCTAATAAAATTTAATTTCATGATCATTCATGTCGTGCTTGAAGAACCACGATGTGGAACAGTTGCTACCCGAGAAACAGATGTCGTAACAAGAACAGTTAAATAAAAATTGTATACTTTGCCAAGCACATTTTCATATGTGGGACTTTCAACAAATTTGCGTGAATTCTCACATTTCACTGTTCTCCAAGTGCACGAATTCATACAAATTTTGCATGATTCGAGCAATGGAACACCCAGACAGCATCTCCGCTAAAGTACTTGACATATCTAATGACTTTCCCCACAAAGTCTCTCTGTTGCTCTGTCAATACTTCTTGTTGGTCATGCAGAGAATAAGCTACATTGATTTCTGATTGGTGGTTATTGTTTAACATGGAGCGAAACAAGCAATGACCACAAATAAGAATTCAGTGTAACATATGTCAACATACTGGTAGCATAGCTTTCAAACTGACCAAAGGAGTCAAGATAACAATTCAGAGTAAAAACATCAAGTGAAAGTGGTTATTAAATGATGAGTAAAGTACTTCTTTAAAGATGTGGAACACATTTGGAATGTATTTTTGGGTTAAGATAATTAGCATGGCATGGGGGGGGGGCAGATCACGAACTGTGTCGCTTTGTGTTAAATTTTAGATGGCAAATGTGTATTCTCAAATAATCTTTTTTGTTTTGACTAATAAACATGAGTGCCTGTGACTGCAAATGCTGTTTCAGATGGATTATAATTTTACAGAATGACAAAGCAACTAATAATAATTATTCATGAATGCTGATGACTAAAATAACATGCATACTGTAAGTATCGTTTTGTATTGATTCTCCGTGTCTTGTATTGATATGTGTATTGTTTCAGCAAAAGTATTGATGAATCGTTTCACCCCATATAATTACATAATTAAAATGAAAGTGCATCTGCTTTACTTTTCAGACTTCCAATGCCTTTAAAACCATGGAGCTGTATCCAGTTGGAAAAAGATTTCCTGTCTGTGTCACTAATGTTGAGCTGCCTGACACTGTAAGTTGCTTAGTTCTTTGTCTATAAGACATGCAGAAATTTAGGTGAGCACCCCTGTTCATCATGGAAGAATAAATAAACTGTGGCCGATTTTTAAGGAAAACACTATAAGCACATGATAGCCTCTTCAGATCAGTAAATTAGTAATTTATTTTGGAAATTTTTCAGCTTTTCCATATAACAGAGTAAACCATAATGTGAATTAAGTTTTCTGTAGAGTAAAATGTTTGTGGGTTTAATGGTAAACCACAAAATAAAAGGATCCAACAGTGATTCATCTATGTAAAAATGGGACTCCTTCCAAAATCTGTGAAACTAAGTACTGCTAAAATTAATATTCATGACCAAAAAATTAACAGACAGTTAAATTCTGCTTCAGTATTAGATTGTTCTCATCCGAAAATATTTTGCCACCCATAACAAAATATTAGTTGAACAACATGACAGTAGTCTGACTTCAGGTGGAATGTTTTATTAGCGCCAGAATAGGTATTGTACAGATGTATCTTGCTTGCATAGTAGGAATGAATTACCTCAGATTTCTTTTGCTTTTTGGACTGTTAAGGGCCACTTAGGATATCAAGACTGACCTTGTATCAACTAAATGTTCAGTCAGATTAAATCTATCACATGTTCACAGGTAATGTTGAATCAATGGCAGATTGAAAATTATTGGCTAATATAGAAATATTGCTCTGTCATATTTATAGTCATGCTTTGTAATATTGGAACACAATTTACCAAGTAATTCATCGACTCACAAAAAGAAACCATTTTTGCCGGTATGTGTCCCAGACAAGTTGTACCAAAGCCAGTACAGGATTGAAATAGTCAATGAATGCATAATCTGCCTCATTATTTTTATGACAGGGAAATGAACCATACATGTATGTCTGATACATTTTTATTTACATCTATGCCCAAAGAGTTCGTTGTAGTTCCAAATTAGGATGATTTCCTAGGAAAATACTGTATAGGAAATGCATTGCATGTTGCAAGAAATTTTGCAATTGATAACTGCCCAAGATATCATGGCAGGTGAATTGTGTAGCAGTGTCTCAGGAATGAAAGGTGTTCACACCAGAGGTTTGAACAAATTTTGAACTCTTGTCAGGCATTTATTCCATCAGGAGGATGTAGCAGTGGTAATCAATCCCAATAGCATTACTTTTTTTCCACCCCAACCCCCACCTCACTCTGACATCTTACCTCAGAAAGTTCTGTCTCTTATTAAAGTTTTGTGGTCTTGATTTGTATAGGGATTATTTGTTTTCTTTCCTCGATCTTTTTTATTTATTGGGAATCCCCCTTGACCCATAAAATCAAATGGTCTGCTCCAAAACCTGGTTGAGGCAGGGAACAATAAGACAGCAATAGTTTGCCTACATTGTACTGTTTACAGAAAATCCTGAGGCAACCATATATTCAGAGTTAAATCTCATCAGAACATTGGATGGAGCGAGAATAAAAATGGAGATTCTGTCGCAGTTGAACTCTCTCTCTGCTGAAAAGGTGTATGGTGTGAAAAATAACAGGGAAAAAAAAAGCAGCTGTCTCATATTTTTAAAAATTTAGATGAAATTGTCACGACTGTACCTGAAATCTCAAATACATTAGCCAAAATGCTCTCAAGACCTCAGAATTGTTCTGAAAACGTCCACTGTGCCAGAAAGCTGAAAGAATAGGTTCCTTTAAATTTTAAATCTGCTGACAATGAAGCCTACAGTAAAGCTTTGACCCTCAGAAAACTAGAAGAACTCACAACACATCAGAAGGACCAGATAATTGGCACTATCAACTTTTGAACACTTGCCTTTTAACAGCACTCAATACACTACTAAATATTTGTAGTAAAATTTGGGAAAACGGGGAACTTTGCGCAGTTTTTGCAAGATGCAACAGTGATTGCAGTCTCTAAACACGGAGACAGACCATACAAACCCTTCCAACTTTTGTCCTATTTCTCCTTTGAATACAGTTATGATCGCATTAACATTAGGAAAAAAGTCAGCAACCACTCAGATCCAGCAGTCATGGAAAGATTTGACAGTCCACATAGATGAAGAGAAGAAACTCTTCATAACTCTTCCCCATACTTCCCCTCACCACCACTAGGTAGCTATGGTTGCAGAGCATTGGCTAGACCTATTGTCATAGTGACCTGCTTGTACTTCACCACTGATTCCGTTTTCATATGTAGCTCATTTCTGTGACACTGTTGTATGTACAGTCCTAAAACTGTTAAGATGTATTTTTCCACTATAGAGATTTATTGATTCTGTTCGTACATGTATGATTTTTCCTTTCTTTCTAAATTTGGCAAAACTAAAGAGAGTTAAAGAACCAGATTCATTCTCACCATAATTGACAATGTTGGAGTAACAGTAGTTCACATCTCTGACTAGCATCGAAATTACGGTTTATATAATGATATGATATTTCCATAAACCTTTGTTTGACATCATTACTTGATTTTTCACTGTCGAATAATAAAATATTTGATCAGGAACAGTGTGTAATAAAAACTAAGACTTCATTTCTCCATTTTGCTTTTGTAATATAGGTGTACTTCCAACATGAGAAGCAACATTCAGCGGAAGACCTTTCAGTGGAAGAGATACAAAAGGTGGAAAAAATCGAGGGATATTTGGAGAAGCTGGAACAGTTGGCCAGAGACCTGAATCAAAAAGCCCCCACATTTCCTGCCCTGCCCATTCCTTCAACAGGTAATTTGCCAAAATCAGGGTAGTTATGTAATTCTCAGTATAATCCAGTTTTTATTGTGAGACTGCCTGTTCCTGCATTAAGTCACTATCTTTACATGTCACTAGCTTTGCTTACAGCCTTTAAGGTACAATGGAATAAATGACCTGCACAATCAACTTCAGCAAATGTTTAAAAAAAGCAGACATGGAGACAGATATGGAAAATATTGCAGATGATTGTATTCTCATGTGAGAAGCATAGGCCAGACCTAGAGTCACAGTGACATGCTTGAACTGCAGTACTGATTATGTTTTCACATTTAGATTCATTTTTGTGATACAGTTTATATACAGTCCTGAAACTATCAAGGAGGGTACTATTCACACAGGCAAAAGTAGGTCATATTGATCTATGTTTAATGCTGCTGTGATTATGTTTTTGCATTTTGTTCTGGGTTTTTTGTCTTTTGTATGCACAGTCATGAAACCTAATGGATACATTCATCCTGGAGGATACTAATTACCAGTCACAAATCAGCCACAGTGACCTACTTTTCAAACTTAAGTTATTATAGTATTTTTCAGTTTGAGACTGTTTTGTCATGTCTGGATGATAAGTGAGACATATGGATCACTTTCTTATGGTGTAATTGTTGTCATCAACCTTAAGTGTTTAAATTTAGCTCAGTATATTAATGGATGTGTTAGACTTGGATGACCATACCCCCCTAGGTAGAGTAGATCACAATGACCTACTTTTCACAAAGTTAGTAAAGGAAAAGTTTTGCATTGACTTCATTTCCATCTCTCTGTTATATTTTGGTTTTGAAACTCAATGGGAACATTCATTTTAGAGTGTAATACTCATCATGAGAAAAGTAGGTCACAATATCCTACTTTTCCCAATATTAGGTCACAATATCCTCCTTTTCCCAATATTATGTTTTTCTCTGACCCTGTTGTACGTATTCATTTTGGAAAGTATTACTCACTACAGGTAAATGTATGTCACTGACCCACATATCACATAGGTGACTTTGAAAGGTTTTTAGATGATGCCACAGTTGATCAGGCAAGACATAGAATTATTATTTATAAATCCTCATCAATTTGTCTGAACTAAAACTTTACTTTGTTGTCATCTTCTGCCATTTTATTCCCCACTCATATGACAGTTGGATTATGAGGGCTTGGTGATTTAAAGGACTATGTTAATTTTACTTTATAGTCATATAATCCACTAACAGATAAATATCATAGGGATCATTTCAGCTACATCATCATATGCTTGACTACCATAAAGAGTTCAGGTGGATATCCCTGTGATGTCATACACGTGCCAATTTCATGATATCACATGACCAAATTGTAGTAGAATGCTTTTAAAAATTGCTGTTTAAGCTAGAATTTGTATAATCAGTAAGTCGATTTCAACCAAGTTTGGCATGTTGTTTTATACTGTTGAGACTTTGAATGAGCATGATTTCGATGGTAGAAGTTTCTCCAGATTTGGAACTTCAGCCAAATTTAGTATGTACCTTTATACATTGCTCCCTCAATGACTCACTCACAACATCGACTGCATTCGAAGTGATGGTGCGAGTTATCAAGGGAACTATAGAAAGGTAATAAAAGGATGGAAATTGATTGAGAGAGATGTATGTGGGCGGTGGTGAGGGTGGCAGGTTACATTGTTGAATAATTATTTTATTATTGTTTTGAAATTAAATTTGAATAAATTATCTTCATAATGGTATAGTTTTACTATATCAAAGAGATCATTAAATTTATGATTCTACACGATTCCGTTACTCATAGCATGTGTACTGCTAAATACATTACTTTCACTGCTTTTGTGTTGATTTGGATACATTATATGTTTATTATCTGTTCAAAATTAAATGAGATTTCTTTCTTTGAAAAGACCAACATTCATTTTGAGAAACAATTTGAGAGTCCAAATTTGTGTTGCTTTCAATTTTTTATATTCAGCAGATAGAATTATTGATCAATAAATAGATTTAGTTACAGTTGAATGCAAAAAAACAAAAAATTAATTCACAGAGGTTAATAATTACCAAACATGAATTTAATGGGTCTAAAAACTTTTTCAACAAATCAAAATGAGAGCATGATGGTATTTGCAATTTGTAACACACTTGACAAGACCGCTCTGGTGGTCTAGTGGTTAGAGGTTCAATACCTGGCCGAGTCATACCAAAGACTGGTACTAACAGCTGCCTCGCTTGGCGCTCAGCATTAAGAGGTTAGTGTTAGGACTGATCGGCCTGGTATCAGGATAATATGACTGGGTGGGACATTATACTACATGTCTTTGACATGATGCCACAGTACTAGGCATCACTATAAACTGCCACACTGCAGACATCGTAGTGATATGACTGAAAAATTGATAAAACTACATTAAAAATCCAAATCACACACACACACACACACACACACACACACACACACACACACACACACACATGACAAATATCACTTCAGATTTCAAGGTCTGATTAACTGAGCATATCTCTCCAGACAATAAACTTTTATGCTGAGTTGGCACTGGAATCTCCATGGTTTGCTATGAATCTTAGTCATTATCTGTACTTTCTGACATTTTCTCTGTCTTGAGAATTGTTCTAGAGGTAGAATCTGCCTTATAATGAAGTACATGATGATTATTGTATTCCCTCATTATATCTGTTTCTAAGGTAGTCATAGAGTATACGCCTTATGGTGAGATCACCTTGTAATGAAGCACATTACACATACAGTACTCATTATAACACCTCATTATAACACTGCCCATGGGGACCATATAGTGCACTGCTTTACAGTGGATGAGCTTATAAGAAAGTGCACATTACATATCATTCTAATACTGAATAATGAAATGGGATGCATAACTGTACGTGCTTTATAACCTTGTTATAATGATGGGCCTTATAGTGCTGGAGTGCTGTGCTTCTCAAGCTATTGTACAATAAATGAAAACATATACAAGCAGCTTTTATTTCTCTACATAATAGGAACTGCCGTATTTACCACATATGTTCGGACATGAAAAAGTAATTATTTTTTTTGTGTCCAAGAACATGTGGTGAAAATTTTTAAACCTACATCATGTGTCCCAAGACTTAGGAAATGAAATAAATTGTCTTCAATTTGAGCCCCCGCCGCAACCAGCCCCACCACATGTTACAATAAAATAGAAAAATAAAATGCTTATTTGATAATAAAATGAAAGAAACTAACCTTATACTATTATCATTTATTCACCTTTTGGTCATCATTAGTGTTTTATTAAAGAAATAATATATCCACAAACTCCATATCAGTAGCACATGCATCCATAGTGTTATCGCTTGTCAGACAACACAACAAATTGGTCATAGATGTGATTATTGAAAAACGAATCATGTTTGGTTGTCCTCAGAGGTTTGAATGTCATGAGAATGAAAACTGGATCCTGCAAAATCACATATGAATGAGAGAAAGAGAGAGAATTATCAACCCTATTGCTCGAAAGCACCTGCCATTTATGCGTGACATGGTGTAAGGTACAAAATAACCAAGAGTGTATTATTTCCAGGGTAACAATATGACAATATCTTGCAAACTAAAATCATTATTAGAAATACATTCATTGAGTACAAATGACAGTCTTTTTGATTCCATGGATTACAGAAAGTATAATTAAAGAAAGTTAATGCTGTGTATACTATTTACACTGATGAACTCAAAACCCATTTGTGTCAATTATGACTACAGATGGCATATAAATGAAAGCCCAGGTGTTGAATAAACACACTTTGTAACAGCCATAAATTCATTGTTTGAACTTACCAGTAGGATATCGAATACAAAGTTAATTTATTAGAAAGCAAGCCGACCCTGGAAGCATACTTTGGATTCCTTTTAGTGGGAAGATTTTTTTATAACTATACATGTGTATACAAAGTTGGCTGACATGGGGAAACCAACTTTGATTTCTTTTTACCGCTTTTCACTGGGATTTTGAAAATAAATAGAAACAGTGGAACACTTTGAAACGATAACTTCTCACACATTTACACAAAAAGTGATTCCTCGCAGTCATTGTTATCGCATACATAGCATATATAAAGGGGAATAAAAATAAAACAAAATAAACCACATTATAGATCTCCGCTATTATGGATAAGTTTGTAGTGCGATAGTCAAGTAGTGAAAAGGCCTTGCCTCATGCATGGAAAGAAAATGCGTTGCCTAAAGCTTCACCTTAGAGGCCCGTAGGTTGACCAAAAGAGCGTGCTAGGGAGGAGGAGTGTGATGTAAAATAAAATGAACCAGCTGCAGAAAGACACAAAATTGGAGACCCCAGTCAGGAGAGATGATGCCTACGAAAATGATGATGTCAGGCGAGGGCACTACAAGCGTTTTACATTAAAGCAAAAATAGGAAGTTGTAAATTTCTCCAAATTGCAATAAATTCGAGTAACAGCAAGACATTTCAAACTCCCCAAATCAACCATTACAGTTCGGTCAAAAATAGATTTTTCTCAGCAGCTGAATGAATGGGGACATTTAGCAATTATGTATGCATTATCATATAATTCTGTGTCATTTGCAGTCCATGCTCATTTCATTTGAACCGATCATCAGAATTAACATCATGCAAGTAATCCCAAAATTTCATATCCTTGAGCCAACATTCAAGTGTCAACTCTGCAATTTTGAGTTCACTTCAAACTTTCGATCTCACTTCACCATTATGAACCCTGTCTATGACACAAAGCTTTTCATTTGCTGTGTACTCTTAAAATTCAAGATAATCCTGCATAAGTTTTACGTGTGTGTTTGTGTGTGTGTGAATGTATTTAATTTATGTGTAACAAAACAACAGGGGCCTTGAGTGGCCGAGTGGTCTAAAGTGCTCACCAAAATGGATCATTGCCATCTCACCTCTATCTGCATAGGTTTGAGTCTCGGGCTCGGTCAGTGTGGTATGTGAGAAAGCTTGCCAGTAACTTCTCATGGGTTGGTGACTTGTACTATAATCTAGTTTATTTAGTTTTAACTTGCCACACAGTGAATAAGCTAAATTTACAACCAATCTAAAAAATATACTTTATGAAAGATAGTGGAAACATGTTTGTGTATATTAATGTATCAAAACAGAATCTGAAATTATGTTTAAAACATTCCTGTGCAGGCTCTTTATCTGTCAATGTCTGAATATAATAAGAAGTAAATATTTCAGGTCTGGCTTGCTGTGCTCAGTTTAGTTTCGACCAGTGTTGGTACCGTGCCCTGATTGTAGACAAGGATGACTCAGCTGGGCAGGTTCTGGTGCTGTATGTGGACTATGGCAACTCTGAACTTGTTTCTCTTGACAGGTAGGAATTTCTTTTTGCAGCAGCAGTCATGGGAGCAAGCAATTAAGAAATATTAACATTTTGTGTTCATTTTGAATAAAACAATATTATAAGAGTTCGCTTTCTATTAATATTTTGTTTCAGCAAAAGTGCAGTGTATCGTCTTTAACATTAAATGTAAATTATATCTTATTTTAGGATTGGTTAGCTCTTATTTTTACTGGCGATTATTCTAATATAAAAACAGATTGTTAAGTTCTTCTCCTTACCAGAGTTTATTCTGATATACAAACAGATTGGTATGTTCTCTTTACTGGAGGTTATTCTCACTTACAGTTAGTCAAAATTACTGGAGATTATTCCCACTTATATAAATTACTCTAATTTATTCTCACCTGCAAACAAATTGTTGAGCTTTGAGATTATTCCCACTTATATAAATTACTCTAATTTATTCTCATCTGCAAACAAATTGTTGAGCTTTTCTCCTTACTAGAGTTATAATTTTTCTGATTGTTGAAGCTATTTGTATATGTGAAGTCCTTATATGAAAGAATGACATCCAACTCTGGATTCGGTCAATGTGGGTATGTGAGAAAGCTTGCCAGTAGCTTCTCGAGGGTTGGTGGTTCTTTCCGGGGATTTCCCGGGTTCTTCCTCCACCATTAATACTGGCCACCATGTATAGCCTATCATATGCTGAAATTTTTTTGTTAAACCCTACAACAACAACAACATCCAACTAATAAAAAGTGGTCTTGAACAAACCAGTCCCCATGACAAAGCTGTTTAGATTGCTAATAATGGAACATTTTCTGGGGTCCAAGTTTATGTTTTGTTTTCCCTGATTTTGAATATTGATATATTCCTGCTGTGGACTATAACAAAAATTCACAATATTTGCTTTCTCTGGCATAGATGCACTTTTCATTTAGTAAGTATAAAAAAAGTCATGTTTACCAGTAAAAAGAGATCATGGTTGCAATAGACATTATGATAAGTTAATTCAAAGCTTTTGTAAAATAGAATTTGCAGTAAACTGAAATTGCTTCTGAAATACCCAGGTAAATATGATGCATTTAAAATTTATCAATTAAATATGTTCTTACTGACCACCAGTGCTATCAATATCATACATTTTGTTTGCAGACTGCGATGTCTTCCACCAAAGTATGTGAGTCTCCCAGCCCAGGCAGTGCGCTGTAAGCTGCATGATATCTCTCCGCCTATTGGCATGTTGTCATGGAGAAAGGAGGCATTACAGGTTGTGGCACAGTGTATCAGTCAGAAGCCAATACTAGCATGTATCAGAGTAAGTAGCTTCCTTCAGTCTATCATGGTAGGGTTGGAATACCAATTTTTATCTTACTGTCCGATAGAATAGGCTGTGTCCAACACTGTCCTGTTGAATCGGCTGATCTATCCTATAAAATAGGCTGTGTCCAACACTGTCCTATTGAATCGGCTGTGTACAACATTGTCCTATAGAATAGGCTGATCTGTCCTATTGAATCGGCTGTGTCCAACACTGTCCTATAGAATAGGCTGTGTCCAACACTGTCCGATAGAATTGGCCATGTCCAACACTGTCTTATTAAATAGGCTGTGTCCAACACTGTCTTATTGAAAAGGCTGATCTGTCCTGTTGAATAGGCTGTGTCTAATGCTGTCCTATTGAATAGGCTGTATCCAAAACTGTCCTATTGAATAGGCTCTGTCCAACACTGTCCTATAGAATAGGCTGATCTGTCCTATTGAATAGGCTGTCCAACACTGTCCTATAGAATAGGCTGTGTCCAACACTGTCCTATGGAATAGGCTGTGTCCAACACTGCCCTATTGAATAGGCTGTGTCCAACACTGTCCTATAAAATAGGCTGTGTCCAACTCTGACCTCTAGAATAGCGTTCAGCACTGCAAGTGGAACTGCTGCTAACTTCAAGATTAAAGTTTTAAAATTGTTTCCGAATATGCTTGGATTCCTGCCTCACCTACAACATAACCATTAAGAATCTGTTAAAGATTGTACTATGTCTCTTAAAGTTTGTATCCTTATTTGGTAGGATTTCCTGCCTTACCTGTAATGGTGGCATCAATGGCATCAACATTAAGACTGTATATCTTATTATTATAAGTTTTTGCATTCAGTTTGATATTTGATATGTTATTTTTACTTGGATGTAATATTATTATATAATATGATGTAATATTACTACATGCTCTGATGCAATACCACAAGCTGTGATGTAATATTACTTAATATTCTGATGTAACATTGCTACATGCTTATATGTAATACTAACTCGGATGTAATATTAATACATGCTTTGATGCAATGTTACAATATACTCTGATGTAATATTACTTCATACTCAGATGTAATTTTCTGATTTAATATTCTACTTTGATGTAATGTTACTACATACTCTAATATTGTTACACTGATGTAATATTACTTATGAAATATTCTACTCTCAGCTAGTACTATATACTCTGATGTAATATTACTACATACTCTGAAGTAATTTTACTATATACTTTGAAGTAATATTACTATATGCTCTGAAGTAATATTACTATATACTCTGATGTAATATTACTATATACTCTGATGTAATATTACTATATACTCTGATGTAATAGTTCTACAAACTCTGATATAATAGTACTATATTCTCTGTAATATTACTACATGCTCTGGTATAATATTACTGCATACTCTGAAGTAATTTTACTATATACTCTGAAGTAATATTACTATATGCTCTGAAGTAATATTACCGTATACTCTGATGTAATATTACTATATACTCTGATGTAATAGTTCTACAAACTCTGATATAATAGTACTATATTCTCTGTAATATTACTGCATGCTCTGATGTAATATTACTTCATACTCTGAAGTAATAGTACTATATACTCTGTAATATTACTATATACTCTGATGTAATAGTTCTACAAACTCTGATATAATATTACTATATTCTGTAATATTACTACATGCTCTGATGTAATATTACTACATACTCTGATGTAATATTATTACCTACTCTGCAGTAATTTTACTATATACTCTGATGTAATATTACTACCTACTCTGAAGTAATATTACTATATACTCTGTAATATTACTATATACTATGATGTATTATTATATGCTCATTTTTTTCTCCGTTAACTTTACATTATCAGAATCATTCAATATTTTACGATATTGCACACCTTCATATTGCACCCATGCACTGGGCACGTGTGCCCAATAGTAGTATTAGGAACTACTTTGTAAACAAATCATGTACATTCACATAGTAGACACAATACGTTTTGGTTGATTAAATTTGTTTTTGAATGAACAAAAGCAGATGTTTCATGGACTGCAACATACCAACTGTTTTGCTACATTCCACATTAACTTTTTGATACATTGTTTCAGATTTCATAAAATTGCTTGGTATCTACAAATGACATGCAAGCTATTAAGGCATAAACTGTCTTCTTTAGCTGGTAATAAGAATGGCAAAAAAATATACTTACAGTTTTACATCCAGAATTTCCTCAAAATATATTCTCTTAGTTCTGCAAATCCGAATTACATGAGCCATGTCATGAGTTCTCAAGCTTGATAATCAAGTCGGTTACACATTTCGAAATTGTACTGTAATTTCGACTATATTCCAAGTGCAATTACATCTTCCTTACTGTACTCAAAATGAAATAGACATTAAATTCAGTAGAGTCTTTTTGATAATTGCAATTGAAACACTTCATATTTTTCCCACATAATGATTTCAAATAGTCAGTGACAGAACAAACACACTTGCAGATGTAAACACACTTCTCCCACACTGCTTCAATCCGATGTATTTCATGTATAATTTGCACAGATGAATCCAGTCCAAAATCACAAACTTTTGTCGAATCAAAACAAAACAGCAAAATCGATTCATTCCAGATCAAATGGAATTAATGATTTCAAATAGTCAATGACAGAACAAACACACTTGCAGATGTAAACACGCTTCTCCTGTGCCACTTCAATCCAATGTATTTCATGTACAATTTGCACAGATGAATCCAGTCCAAAATCACAAACTTTCGTCGAATCGAAACAAAATGCCAAAATCTATTCATTCCAGATCAGATGGAAAAGTTGTTGCAGTGTGCATTCATTCACAATATGACTGCAAATTTCAATTTTAACTAGACACGCCATTTTCTTTCGAAAGTTATGTCAAGCGCGCGACAAAGTTCAAATTTATCTGGGCAGAGTTATGTGCGCATTAATAATGATGTTGTTGTGTAATGATAAATCTGCGCTTGTGTATTTAGTTTGGAATGCGGCATATATTCATTTACGTTCTTTCTTGTGTATTTTGTTTATATAATTAAACCTTAGGTAGAATAAAAAAATGAGCATATAATAAAAAGGTTACTGCATTTCTATGGAAAATATGAACGCGTTTTGTCAGAAGGATATACTGCACTCCCAAAGTCGTGCAGTATTCCATCCCCAAACTCGTTCATATTTTCCCATACAAATACTGTAACCTATAAATATTGCTAAATGCTCTGATGTAATATTACTACATACTCTGATGTAAGATTACTACATACTATTATGTAATATTACTAAATACTCTGATGTATTAGTAATATATACTCTTGTAATATTATGTCTGCTCTGATGTAATATTGCAACATATTCTGATGTAATATTACTACATACTCTGATGTAAGATTACTACATACCATTATGTAATATTACTAAATACTCTGATGTATTAGTAATATATACTCTTGTAATATTATGTCTACTCTGATGTAACATTGCAACATATTCTGATGTAATATTACTACATACTCTGTTGTAATATTACTTCTGCTCTGATGTAAAGTTACTACTGGCTCCAATGTAATGTTACTGTTTACTGTAATGTCGGATGGAACATAAAGCTGGATCTTCAAATACACTATTAAGAGGCCACTAATGCATTGTGTTTATTAAAGCTGGTGCTCTGGAAAGATAAAGCTCTAGTCCTTTACTTAAGAAACCCATAGATTATTGTCACATCAGAAGTTTGATTTGGTTTAGTGCTTAGTTGCATGGTAACAAATATATTCTTTGGTGCTGATAACTTGGATTAAAGTGTCTTGTCCAAGAACACCACATGGTAGCTAACACAGGCTGTTCCAGTCGTACGGTTCAAAACTGTACCTTTTCAGTCACAAATCAGGTATGCTAACCACTGATCTACTGTGGTTCTTTACACGCCTTTGAAGTGCTTTGATATACTGACAGAGGCTTCAGTGAACATTGGCTGTGTTCCAAAAAATTGATGTACATTGTCAAAAATTTTATGAAATACCTAAAGAATTCTTAGCATGAGCATTTGGTACAGTAATCTCTTGCAGTAATGACTGGTTGGGGTCCATGCAGCTGTTTATAAAGAGATGTTTGTTATAAAATATAATTCTCTAATTGCATATGCATTCTTTGGTCTTTAGTGTGGGTGTTTGTGATATCAGGGTATTTACATCAACAGGGTTTACTATAACAAGGTACAGCCATACTTAGATAACCTACTAGTATTGCTGTGTTGTCTTGTTTCAGTCCCACAAACCAGTAAGTGTTGACCTGTATGAAGTATTGGGCCAGAATGTGACTAGACTGGCATATCAACCTGCCTTGGATCAGGGTCTAATTCAGCACACTGTGGAGTCCAGTCTGTGAGTTATGACATCAATAATTGTTAATTATCCCAAACAAGTCATGATTTAAAATAGAAATGAGATAGTCTGTTAGGTGGAACTCTAAACTTTACACATTTAATCATGTCCACAATCTGGTCATTTTGACGATGACATGATGATACATTGTACTATAGTCCTTGATTGCTTCCATTGCTTTCAATGGTCGATCAATAAACTTTCCTCAGGTGGAACATTCTATGAGTCATCATCTGCGTTATAACAGACAATGACAGCATCACTATTAGCCTTATTTCTTCTAAACACTTGAGAAAATTTCATCATTATATGTCAACAATTCATGCACACTCTTCCTTGTCTGCAGTAAGATCCAAAACGTCTTCTTAGCCTCAGCCACATCGTTTTCCAACAAAGACCTGTGGTTTTTTGTCATTGCTGCCATTGTATTCCTCATTTCAAAAGTGTGGCCCCCCCAACTCCTGTATTTCACAAAACATCTACACATTACAGCAGCCCATGATATAGCTGCGTGGTACATCATCTCTTTCGAATTAAGATTCTGGGGGCTCTCTAAAGCTCAATAGTAACAATCTTTCTAGCTTGCCATCACAGTGTCCAGGAGAGCTAATGTAAGAGTCCTAGCGTTAACATCCACGCTTCTGCATATTTACAGTTTTGCTGAATTTAAACAACTATTTCTTGCTAGGTCAATGGCAGCAGCTGGGAGTAGGTTTTAGTGTGCCTACCCTTTGTGGAGGTGGCTATGTGGGCTGACTTTGTACATACATGTACATTATTTGTAAGCTTTTTTGTTTAGCTTAGCTTTTGCGCATACAGTATACATTCTGTTTTACCTGGAATTATGAAACTTGGCAAAAGGATGCATTGTGTTGAGTACTACACCCTCATCTCAAATACAGCTTGTGATCTATATTTCACTCATGATTGGCTGGTATTTTAGGTCTATTTCTTGAGCACTGTGAATGCTAGACTCATCAAACTAGTTAGAACCAAGAACTTTACAACAAAAGGTCACTGTAGCCTACATTTCAGAATTTATTGGCTAAGAATAAGGATTTGCTGTAGCCCATATTTCACACATTGCTGACTTTGGTTAAATTGTTTGATTTAAAAGGTTTGTACTAGAAATATTAAAGGTGATGGCTGTATACATCAATGTCAGTTCCATATGAGTACAGAGATAAACACTGACCTTCATTACATCAATGTCAGTTCCATATGAGTACAGAGATAAACACTGACCTTCATTACATCACTGTCAGTTCCATGAGTACAGAGATAAACACTGACCTTCATTACATCAATGTCAGTTCCATATGAGTACAGAGATAAACACTGACCTTCATTACATCAATGTCAGTTCCATATGAGTACAGAGATCAACACTGACCTTCATTACATCAATGTCAGTTCCATATGAGTACAGAGATAAACACTGACCTTCATTACATCACTGTCAATTCCATATGAGTACAGAGATAAACACTGACCTTCATTACATCAATGTCAGTTCCATATGAGTACAGAGATAAACACTGACCTTCATTACATCAATGTCAGTTCCATATGAGTACAGAGATCAACACTGACCTTCATTACATCAATGTCAGTTCCATATGAGTACAGAGATCAACACTGACCTTCATTACATCAATGTCAGTTCCATATGAGTACAGATATAAACACTGACCTTCATTACATCACTGTCAGTTCCATATGAGTACAGAGATAAACACTGACCTTCATTACATCACTGTCAGTTCCATATGAGTACAGAGATAAACACTGACCTTCATTACATCACTGTCAGTTCCATATGAGTACAGAGATAAACACTGACCTTCATTTTACATTCTGTGCATAGATTAAGTTTTGCATTTAGATCACACGGATGTAATATAGGGGTCTTTTTTCCATTTCATACACATACAGTCCTATCAAAAATTATAAAACCTTGGTAAAGATTTGCTTCTTGACCACACCCACATCTTGACCACATTTGATGAATGGAAAGAGGTCTCTGTGACTTGTTTATCATGCTTCAGTAACTTTTGTTACAGTTTGTGTTTAAGGGTCATTTATTGGGTGTTGTTTATGTCAGTCCTGAAACTTGATAAATGGATGCCTCTGTTAAGTTGCTGTTACAACTTTACAATCAAAGAAGGTCACGGTGATGTACAGTTAATGCTTTACTAACTTAGCCCATGACCGCATTGATTATTTTCTTGCTATATACAGACATTTATGACCATTGCAGTTAGAAGTAGAAATAAATTTGTTTATTCAGTGATAAAATTGCCATGTTGATGATTATACATTATATATTGTGATAGGTTACCTTCAGCAGATTAACTGTGTATTCCACTTGTAAAGGAGTGTAGTTATTTGATGAATGAACTGCATGCATTGCATGTGAGACCTCAGTTGTAGTGGCTAATCAAGTTAATTGCTGATGCATAAATTATGCTTGGTGATCATACCGGCTGTCACACCAAATATTCTATAGGATGGTGTTTTTGATTCATTAGTTTAATTTAAAGCAATGATTTGTGGTGAAATAATCAAGAAGAAAAAAGTAGATTTTTTCAATGTTATGGTGACGTTTCTCTCATAACATTTAAGAAACGAACTGAAATTAATAACTGCAGCAGTAATCAAAGATTGTGTTACCTAAATCTCGAGCTACTTCCCTTTTTGTTTCATCACATTGCTGCTTCATTATCTAGTTGGACATTGTTTCCAGTGCATCATAATACTTTGTTGTGCTTTCCTTTGCTTTTGATTTTTATGTTCTTCCCCACCTTTTAGTGTTCAATTTTGCCCGGTTTGCAGCTGCTGTGCTTGCTTTTACTCACTACTTGTCTTAAGCATTGAAGACAAATACCAGTTGGCTTTTGTTTAACTGGCTTGAACAGTCATTATACCCATAATACACTGCATACAAGTATCAGCTGGTCTTTGTTTACTCTGACCTGAATAGTTATTGTACCCATAATGCGTTGATGACAAGTATTAGTTGGCTGTAAAATTTCAGGAGTCACAACTTGACCTTGTAATAAAAAAGGAGAACTTGACAGTAGTTTAAGAAGGTAATGTGAATGTTTGTCTTTTCCTGAATGAATTATAGTGTTTTTTACTCAGCAAAATATTGTTAGTTTTTTCTTTAATTCAGTCTTTATTCCTGATGAATAAGCTTAAAACTTTGAATATCTACCTGAGTTGAAATCATCACAAGAGATGCATTTAGATGAATACTTGAATATTATGAAATAATAGCGATGTTTGTTTTGTAACTTTCCCAATCTTTCTACTTGTTTCAGTTATGATGAGGCATTAGTTGGTAGTCACCTGACCTCAGAAGCATGCAGTTTGGTGACCACAGACATGAACTCTCAGTGCTCAAGGAGCTGGGCGGAGATGATGGAGGAGGGGGATGGAAGCAGGAATACAGACATCAACACAGAAGATTCTGATGTCTTGATTGAGTCCAGTGAGGTTATTGAACCTAGTACTGGATTAGATACAAATGTAGACAATAACCCTGAGGAAAATTTTGATTAATCTCGTTCTAGCAGATATTTGAAAAAGTTTGAATTAGTCTGTTAATGATTCATTTGTCTAATAGATCTAGTCAGAATTACTAGTACAGCCATTTCATTGTCAAATCCTTAACTAGAATTGGGTTTATTTTCACATTGTTTCATTATGTTTCATTTCTCTCAGTTCTGCTGGTGTTATTAGTAAAGTTCAGAAGCTTGAAATTAATGTGGCAATCTTGTTTTGTATCTGATAACGTATTTGTTTGAAATAGATTTTGATAACCAAGAGAAAACAGCCAATGTAATGGCTATTTTCAGTTGCATAGCTTTGTGCCGACATTTGTGTGCTCATTGATTATTGATTGAGACAGTTAATTGAGATGATACATCAGTGAAAAAAGTTCTAAGTTGGTCTCAGTACTTTTTGACACAGATCTTTATGCTAATTTACAGAGATTTGTTGGTAAAGCATATATGGAAGTAGAGAATTGTTGTTTGTGATTAAAAGTAGGATTTAAAATAATGATGTTTAGTAAGTTCTTTTGTAAACTGAGGATTTCATTTTTTTTCTCATTGTGTTCATTGCATCTTATGTGTATGTAGATTATTAAATCTCACTCAGGTATTTCAGCTAATCTTATAATTTAGTTATTTCTGTATATTGTGAATATTGATTGCAAGATATCTCTACTGGTATAAAGACACTTAGATAGTTTTGTTGCCATGTTTGTTAATGTTGATGTGCAGAAAGTTAAAACATCTTATATGAAGCATAAATAACTGCTAAAGTATTTTTTCACATCTTATTTGGGGGCCCCGAGTGGCCGAGTGGTCTAAAGCGCTCACCGTTATGGATCACTGCCATCTCACCTCTGTCTGCGTGAGTTCGAGTCTCAGCCTCAGCTAACGTTGGTACGTGAGAAAGCCTGCCAGTAGCTTCTCGTGGGTCGGTGGTTCTTCCTGGGGTTTTCCAGGGTTCTTCCTCCACCAATTATACTGGCTGCCATGTATAGCCTATCTTGTGCTGAAAAATGACGTTAAACCCTACAACAACAACAACAACACATCTTATTTGAAACAATTTGTTTCGTAGTATTTTTTTTCAGCGTGTTTTGTTTGTAAATTACTGTGTATTATTCAGATGTCTGTTCCTAGAAATACATGGCACTTTAATGTGCAACTGACAGCATTTTAATGAAACTTCCATGTATAGTTAATTATCTTTGATGAGGTATTTCAGAAACTCTGTATGTATGGCACAGTGTCCATTTTATTTTTTAAATATATTTGTGTTGCTAATAATAGTAATAAAGTGTTTGATCCTACTAAAATTAGTAGCAAGGTATACATTTACTAGTCTTTCAGGGCAATTTTATTTAATGGTAGGCAACGCAGGTGTTGGTACAAGATGAGACTGTGCAGGTTATCTCCCTTGGGGTATTGTCCCATTGATGGTAATAATTAAAACCGTAGTATGAAATGCTATTAAAAGGAAATTGCCACAGTAATTCTCCCAGTAATATTTCAGACATTAATATATGGTATAATTGTATAATATGGTTCGATCCCCGGCCGAGTCATACCAAAGACTTAAAAAAATGGTACTAACAGCTGCCTTACTTGGCGTTCAGCATTATGAGGTTAGTGTTAGGACTGGTCGGCCTGGTGTCAGGATAATGTGACTAGGTGGGACATCATGCTACACATCTACAGCATGATGTCCCACTGCTTGACATCACTATAAACTGCCACACTGCAGACATTGTAGCGATATGACTGAAAAATTGTTAAAGCTAATTTAAAATTCCTAATCACACACACATATGGTATAATACCATATATACTGGATTATACATTGAGTCAACTGTAAATTACACAGCCCCAGACCTGCCATTGCATAATGCACCAGCATATCTTGGTCTGTTCAGTTTGTTAGGAGTAATCATGTTAGGAGTAATCAGTAGAACAAACAACATAAACCCTGATCTGCAGTCTGTACAGCAGATCAGGATCTTTTTTGTTTGCAATTTGACTCAACTTCTAAACGAGTATATATGGTAAATTCACTAGTGATGTTGCGAATAGGACCATGAATAGCAATATTTGTTATTTCTAATTGGATATAAATTATTATCATTTCAACCGTTCAAGCCATTGGAGTTTTCAACACTTTTATTTTTTTTACTGCAGTAGTACCTGACCATAGCATGTTCCTAACTTTTTAGCAAATCAAATAAATGGCAGTCAATTAGACTTTGTTATTGAAAATTCCTTTGATTTAGTATTATATCATGACTGATTTAAAATTTTAGAGATAACAGAGTTATTGGATGTTATCTGAGCTATATCTGTTGGAATAAATAGCTTTTTTTATTATGAAATATTGTATGTTTAAACTCCATATTTTTCTCTTTACTGTAAGTTACAACAATTGAGCCTCATTTAATTTTTTGCCTCGTTTAATTGAGGTGAATCTCTAATTGAATCTAGTAGTGACATAAAATTGACACTAGTTACTGATCAGCATAAACAGTGATCATTTTACCAGCTAAACAAAAGCAGTGTAATAGCAGTATAGGATAATATGCATGATGTAAACACATGTAATGAAGTGTGATCGCTTTACTCCAACTTGGGGACCTGTGGTGACTCAGTGGTTAGCATGTAGGACATGCAGCAGAAAGGGTGTGGGTTCAAATAATACCATCGCATCAACCTGGGTTGGCTATCTGGCATGTCCTTGGGCATTGCACTTTACTCCAAATGCCTTGTCACTAAATGGCTTGCTTGTGTTGTTGTGCCATAGCAGGTAGCTTCAAATTGCACCCAACATGAATTGCTGTAGATAATGGACGATTTTTCAGTTAAAAATGTTAAGCAAAATATGAATCTGAGGAACTATCTAAAGCTGTAAGTCCATCTGTTTCATAGGCTGGTATTGTATCCATGGAACAGCATAGTGCTTATGAAACTGTGGCAGCTAAAATCTTTCCATGGGAATTTTGGTAGTTCAGTTGATGGAGTGTCCGATTCTTAATCATGCATTGCATGTTCAGTACCACCACAGGTTGCTGCCTCAGTGTGTGATTGGAAAAGGCACTTAGCTCTAATCTATTTTGGCATGATACAGTCAATAAAGTATTGACGCTGCCCTTAAAACCAACAAAATACAATTTTATTGTAATCCTGTTATCTTTTCCTCACAAAACCCTAGCAGACACAATGCAGATTTAACAAAAATTACTTTCCTTAATTTGTACATTTTTAAATGAACCAAAATGTTTAAATTTTCATTTGACAAGAAGTAATACAACACAGATCACAAGTATCAGAAGCAAAAAAACACAACATTATACATGTATGCAGTCTGTTCAGCAATGTAAATAAATATAATTTCAGAATGGTTGAGTATTAAAATATGGTGGGTAGATTTGGCAGTTGACAGGTTTTGATGCAAAGAAAGATCTCATCCAAAGTCTTATGCAAAACAGTGATATGTAAGATAAGTCAAATGATGTTACTGTAATGAAAGATGGATATGGCATTTATTGATATGGACACTGCTGGGAAGGTAGGAAAGAGAGCATGGAATTCAAAATTTACTAAAGCCAAGCATTGGCATAAAGACATAAACTGGAGTCTGACACATGGAATGTGGCATGAACTGATCCCAAAGTCTGAATAATATTTTGACTGAAAATGGCATTATGAGATTACTTATTATATTTAAGGGGCATGGTTTTTGAGATGGGAAGTTATGGCCAGGTACTGTAGCTGATTATCTTTCTGTTGTGGTGTGAACAGTGAAACTCAGATCCTTCTTTCAATATTGAGATATTTTATGGACAGTTTTATTCTAGTTATTTTTTATGAGTAATTCAAGTCTTTCCTTTTTTTCGAGAATTTTTTAAAGTTATGGTAGTGGAGAAATGTTTTCATGGGGTCCTGTATAGTGTTAGGTACGAGTTTAGTTTATTTGAAAAGGTCTCTTTTTTTTGGTTCTTGAAAATTAAACTGTACTTTTTTTTAAATTACTGACAAATATTAAATATATGTATGCTCTTGTATGCATTTCATACATATTATCCAATATGTATTGTGGTGTTGTGTGTATGTGCATGCATGAAATGAGGGATACAGAAAATTGATATATACCCATCTTAAGTTGGGTGCATTATGTGATGATGTCTGTATGTCTGTCTGCCCATTAATATTGCTCATCTGGCCCATAACTTTGTAATATGTTTGGAGTAATTTTTATTAAACTTTTCCAAAGTACATATCATAACTAAACAGTATATATGTATCATACCCACACCAACAGCTGTAAGATCATTGAAAAGAAAAACTGTATTTCTGAGACTTGCACCATTGTTGAGCATATCGTAGTCACCCACACCCCCAGCCCTGCCCCATGATGAATGTAGCATGAAGGACAAATGTTACTCCAGCTTGTACCCTTGTGCAGAATACAACTTTTAAATCTTTGCTCCCTCCGTCAAGGTCAGGGTCATAGTAAAGGCAAATATAAATTAGTGACTGTCATTTGTGTTATATTAAAAAATGACTTCATATTTAAAGAACTTAACTCTTCTTTGCCTTTATCTTTGTTTTGCATGCCTTGTTTGGGATCTCCAAAATTACTTGGCACTATATAGCCAGGATTGTGCTGATGTACCATTAAAACAAAATCTATACATGTACATGAACAGGTTTCACTTTTGAACCAAAGAAGATATTTTAATGAATCTTGAGCTATAGATTTTAATAGTGTTGCATTGTCATTAGCCATATCTCAAGGTAAGGTCACAAAAAGGGATAGAGCAAGTCACTGTCAAGGTAAAGGTCTCAACAAGGGATGGGGTTAGCCAGTAGCCTATTTAATTATCCACACCAACACTTGAACCCCTACAGATATTTTGATGAACTGTTACCCAGGTCCACTCAAAGGTCAAGGTCATCATTTGGGACAAGGTCAAGAGATGATAACATGTGTCATTTGTGGTACACATTAGTGGCAAGCAAGACAACAGTCACTTGCCCGACATTATTGGCAACATCACTGGCATTGTCTTCCATAGTTTGCTACGGTTTTGGTGAAAGATTTTCATTTGGATCGATGTCCTTGACATATTCTGATTATACTTTGGCTGAAATGTTATGAAGCTAAGTCAGTTCATTCAGTGACATTGCATGTTTACCACATGTACCATGTTGAAATCAAGGTCACAGTTATATAAAAATTTGGGTTATAGTCTGCGGTAAATTGTTTCCTTTGCTAAATTTGGATTATCTTAAAACTTGGAATGTATCATAATGAATCTGAGACCATTCGTTTTATAACATGCACACATTTGACCTTGAGGTCAAGTTCACATAGAAAATTTTCATGCATGTATTAAAGTTTCTTCTTGTGTTTCCTAAACATAAACCACATAATGGACTTCTTATTTGCGATGAATTGTTGTAAACATAAGGTAAATTTGTTTGGTGACATGCACACATGTACATTTGACCTTTAGGCCCAAGTCATGGGCATAGAAAATTTACCTTTAGGTTATGGTTAAAGTTTGGGTTGTATTAATTTGCTTACATTTGCTTAAACCCTTAATGGATAATTTTTTTCCTATTTGTGATAAATCATTTTGAAGTTAATACAATTTATTCTGCAACATCTGCTCTCTCTCTGCCTTGATCTCTGGGACAGGATCAGAGTCACAGAAAAGTTGCATTATTATTTTGGTTCAAGTTTTATTTGATTGCTTATATTTTCTGAACTTTTCAGTGGATCTTGTTTGTACATTGGTTGCATTTTTGATGAAGCTAATACAGTTAACTTCATGATGTGTTTGCTCAGCCTTACGGCCTGGGTGTTGAGGTCACACAATATACAGCAGTGTCACCTTCTTCAGGCAATTTGGTTTTCATTGTTCACCTAGTTCAGCATGTATGTGCAGATATGAGCACTGTTGCATTTTATTGTCCCATGTCAATCTGAACTTGTACACATAGACTCGTTGTTCTGCAGTTAAGTGACAAAATGCCTTTAAAATTATACTTATTCTAGTAATGTGTTGCTTTGTTGAGATTTAAAAATAATCAGAAACATGAGGTTCCATTGTCTTGACGGACACCTATGGTATTCCGATTGCTTTGATGCCCAGCTCATTCAAAAGATACAAAATTTACATTAGAATTTGTAACGGAATTGAGGCCTGAAATGATACCAAATGTTATATATATATATATATATATATATATATATATATATATATATATATATATATATATACAACTTAAAGAAGGCAGTACAAGTTTCAAGAATCTAGGACAACTTGTCTCCACTTGAAAACCATGCAAACTCCAACCTTTTTTTACACATTTAAGATTTACCTCTTGTTCGTTGTAGTTATGACAGCCTTTTAGAAATCGGGCATATTTTTTTCCATTCCATAGTTATATACATATCATCAAGAACTGCAGGTGTTGCTTAAAGTGTACATGCACATATATTTGTACAAGTTTCATGTACAAGTGTTCATGTACATACATTTGTACAAGTTTCACATAGGCAGTCAATTATTTTCAACCTTGCCTTAAGCAGATAGGTAGGCAAAAATACAACATTTTTTGGGCAGTTATTATTAAGTCATTATTAGAATTTTCTGTTTGTAACAGTAACTTAATTGAGTGTATCAGTACCGTAGCATGAAGAGCATTCCACATAACCTTTATTTGTGTAATATTAAAATATTTTGACTGGAAACTTGTATATATTTAGTGACTTCATTACATTATATATTGGCCGTTCCTATCTTCCTTGACTGTATTACTATTATTCATAGACTTTTCATCTGATCTGAGCACGAAATTGTCATCTGGAGAAGTTTTTCACAATTGCATAGGTACATTTTAAGACTTCTTGCAGTGTGGTTCTAATGGAGTTGATGATAGTGTTAACCATGTTTTGTGTCTGTTTGAAGTCTGATTGATGAGGCAGTATGTCCAATTTGTCTACTGACATTGAATTTTTCACATTTGTGCTTTTTTATTTAGCTTTTAGAGTTGCTTTCTTACTTATTTTTGCAGGGAGCAGGAAAGTCCCATGTAAGATAATGTTTATTGAATTCATCTTTATTCATGGCATCAAAATAAATCATGGTGAAACAATATCTCCATTTGCTTTTTTATACACCCCCCCCCAATCTATTGGGTTACTGACTAATCCTCACGCTGCCCATCCTTCTGTCTGGCATACTCTTGGTGGTCATCTGTTGAAAATAAGCAGAAACAAATACCATATATACTCACTTATAAGTCAAATCCAGTTGCAAACTGCACAAACCCAGATCTGCTCTCATGTAATGCACCGGCAGATCTCAGTCTGTGCAGTTTGATAGGAGTACTGTATTTGCCGGCCTATAAGATGATGCTTTTTGACCGAAAATCTTGGCTTCGTCTTGTACTCCAAATCAACTTATGTATGGTATAAGTCATCTGAATCGCATTATCATAATTTTTCATTTGGAAAATCTTAATGAGTACCAAAAATAATGTGTAAAAAATATTTCATTTTTGGGAAGAGATCGTGTATGAAAATATTTAGGATCCCACATTGATTATTTTAAACAATTACATGATTGTCAGCAATGTACATTGTTTGTAATATATGTTGCTTAAATTTGATTACATATATGTGCATTAGAAATTATAAGTTAGAAGATGAATAATCATGACAAAGACTTTCCATCACAATTTTCTTCTTGTACCTAATGATCAAATAAAACATGCCCCATTGAGAGATAGACAGACAGAGATGCCTTCATGATTGTAAATCCGTATTGTTCACATACCTGATGACTGATTTTACTTGTGTACAAGTATTTTCATAGTTTACATGTACTGTTTCATTTATTAATGTTTTTTCTGATTGACAAAAGCTTCAGCAGCACGGGGGAATTAGATAAAATAAAAATATATAAAAAACCACAAACAGCTGAACTTTCTATCTCCTTCTCTCTCATATATCGGACAATATTTTATTTTGATCACTAGGTGCAAAAAGAAAAATGTGATGTAATACAAAAGCATCTTTCTCTCTGTATCTCTCTTCCCCCCCCCAACAAAAACAACAAAAATAAACGGAAAAAGCATTTTAGTATTAATGATGAATTTCCCTATTGCTGGTAATCTGAAATGGCATACAATGGTACTTCTAATATTTATGAAACCGGAAGTTATTATAATTTAATTCCACACAGTATTTATCCTATATGTAACTCAATCAATTTTCAGGTTGCCATCATTATGTATACCTAAAAGTACATAATACAGTTAAAATACTTCATGTGAAACATCTTGGGTACTTTTAATGATCCTAGCTGGAAAGTTTACTAAGTTACAGATACCAAATTCACGATGCTGTGTGGAACAAAGTGAAAAACACAATCCGATGTATTGATCTGGCCTTGTCTTATACTCTGCATTGACTTATATATGGATAAAGGATGTAAAATTTGCCAAATTTGCTGATTCGACTTGTACGCTGCATTAATTTATAGGCTAGCAAATATGGTAATCAGAAGAACAAACAACACTGATCTGCAGGCACATTATGCTATAGAAAATCAGGATCGTTGTTGTCTGCAGTTTGACTCCAGTTATAAGTGAGTACATATGGTAGTCTTCCTTCTCTTTACATATATCTGTTTTTCTTATTTCTTGCGTATCCAGATCAGTTTTAATTTGTAACTAAAATAAGGCTTGACATGATTCCATAAGGCAGTACGAGCTTCGCGAGTGAATGGCAACTTGGATCCATTAAAAATACCATGCAAACTCCAACCTTTCATACAAAGTTAAAGTTTACCACTCACCATGTGCTTGTTGTAGTAATGAGAAACTTTCAGAAATAAGTAAAAAAATTGTTTCATTCCTAATTCATAAGCACGACATTTGGAGTGCATCTGTTGTGTTCATGTACCATATATACTCACTTGAAGCTCAATTGCAGACAACATAGACCCTGATATATCATTACACAGAATGCCAGCAGATCAGGGTCTGTGTTGCTTGCTATGCCAATTACTCCTAACAAACTTCATAGACCCAGTCTTCACATTATGCAATGATGGATCTGGGTCTGTGCAGTTGCAGTTGGACTTCTAAGCAAGTACATATGGTACATATATTTGTAGAAATTTCACATAGGCAATTATTGTCAAACCTGTCTATAGCAGATCAGAAGACACGACTACCACTTTTATGACAGACATGTCAAGTTTGTCTTTAGCAGCTTCGAAGACATGACTACCACATTTATGGCAGACATGTCAAGTTTGTCTTTAGCAGCTTCGAAGACACGACTACCACTTTTCTGGCAGTCATTATCAAGATTTTCCACTTTGTTTCTAAAAGTAACTTAAAGGCAATTTATTGATACGATGACATGGATAGAGGATAGCATTCCACATAAATCTTATTATTATAATATTTAGAATTCAAGACTTGTATTATATATTTTGTGACTCCATAACATTGTATGTTGGCCCTTTCTATCTTGCTTGACTGTATTATTATTATTCGCAGAGATCTTTTCGTTTGATTTCAGCGTGAAATTGTGATCTTGAGAACTATTTCAGTTGATTTATCCTTTGTGATTGCGTAGATACATTTTGGGGGAAACATTTGACTTTAGCTACTTGTAATATTGTTCCGGTGGAATTGATGATACAGTTAACGATGTTTGTGATGGTTTATAGTCTGATTGGTATAGCAGTATGGCTTGTGTCTAAGTTGTTAGTTTACATTGTAATATTCAAATCTGTGCTTCTTTCTGTAGCTTTTAGATTTACTTTCTTACTCATATTGGGGGAAAGTCCCACTGCAATGTACATACTATTTTAAGGAACGGGAAGATCCACTGAAGTGTACATAATTCTTTTGTGTTTATGCATTGTCCCAAAATAAACCGCTCCATTTCCTTCTATAAGTAATCCTTGTGTCTGTTGATCCTTCCCTCCAGGTCACTCATCAGTGAAACTGGCTTGCAATGAAACATGTACTATGCTTATCTCCCAAAGATGCACAAATCACTTTACTTGAGCAACTTTTGTTAGAGCTATTGCCCTTTTTGTCTTGCAACTAAATGCATTGTTGCACAATATTTTTAGCACTAGTCTACCAACTTTGTGGTGGATTTTCATGAAACTTAGTAAATAATATTGTCCACACTAATAAAAAAAAAATTCTCCCATGATTTTTGATAGTTATTACCCTGTTAATGTAGGGAATGACACAATCTTGTGCTGTAGTTTTGGATGCATTGCCATTAAATGTGATAGGATTATTGTCAGCACCTATTGATGAATCTATTTTGCTGCTGCTTTCTTTGTTAGAAGTATTTACCCTTTTTGTCATGTGCTTTAATGCAGTGTATGACACACAATCTTTGTCAGGAGTTATTGCCCATTTTATTTTGTAACTTAATGCAGTGTATGACACAATCTATCAGGAGTTATTGCCTCTGTTGTCTTGTAACTTGATGCAGCATATGACAGCCTTGTTAGCACAACCAGTGACCCAATATTTTATTTAACTGCCATAAAACATGGTAAATGTTATGGTCATCACCTGAATATAGACCAATCACTTTGCTCCCACAATTTGTGTTTAGAATTATTGCCCATTTAGTTTGTCACTTAAAGTATTGTTATGAATAACAGTATCATTTACACAACTAGTTGAACAGTTATTGATGGATTGTCATCAAAACAGTATGAAGATTCTATGCATGCTGTCCTATCAAGAATCAAGAACTTGCTAAAGTAGGTCATTATGGCCAATATTTCACTTCACTGACTTGGATAATATTTTGTGTTTTATGTTCATTTTGCAGGCAATGTTTATGTTAGAATGATAATGTTGACAATTACGTGAAGCTCTGTTAGTACCATACCCTTACCACAAAAGCTGACAGTGACCTACATTTCATTTTTTACAGATTTTGGTCTGTTTTTGCATTTAGGTCATGACCCAACTAGATTTTGGCATACTAGCCTATGTGAAATTATGAGACATGATGAGGGAATGCATCTTAAAAAATACTACACCGTTATTGCAAAACCTGGTCTCCATGACCTAAATTTCATGCTTAAGTAACTTTGTTGAAATTGTTTATCATTTATTGGGTGTTTATTATGCTAAAATCATGAAGCTAGATGGTTTTAAGCATCTGTCTGTACCACACCCTTACAATTAAAGGTCATTGTGACCTGATTTTTATGCTCTAGTGAGATATATTAAGTATTTTCTTAACTTGTGAACACATAGATATTTCCATACCCTATATATCCAAGCCTGAACAGAATATCCTTTCTAGATTAATAGCTACACATTGTGTATTGGGATGGGTTACCTTTGACAGGGTACATATAAACATGTAGGAATTTAATAATGGACCGTGTGCATTTCATGTATGGCCTCAACAGTAGTGTAATCAATCAACTACTGATGCATGAATTATGAGTTCAACAGCAAAGATATTTTCTGAATGGTAAATGAGGGAAGGGGTTGTGGTTCTCTTCTACATTATCAATTCTATAAGAGAACTATTATTTAGTATTGAAATCTTGGGCTAGACACAGTAGCATATAAGAATAACATAATCTCTCTCTCTCTCTCTATATATATATATATATATATAAACACAGATCTTGTCTACACATATACACATATGGCATACATGCAAGATATATGCATATGTGTACATATATACATACCTGCAATGTTTGTCTTTTATTTGTTTTAATACCACTTTTAACACATATTGGTTGTATCAAGACAATGAAATGGGAGCTAACTACCTTTCCCATGGAACAGCAAGGAAATGGGAGCGAAGTACCTTTCCCATGAAATACCAAGGAAATGGTAGCTAAGTACCTTTCCCATGGAACACCAAGGAAATGGTAGCTAAGTACCTTTCCCATGGAACACCAAGGAAATGGGAGCTAAGTACCTTTCCCATGGAACACCAAGGAAATAGGAGCTAAGTACCTTTCCCATAGAACACTAAATAAATGAGAGCCGAGTACTTTTCCTATGGAACACCAAGGAAATTGTGGGTAAGTACCTTTCCCATAGAACACCAAGGAATGAGAACTGAGTACCTTTCCCATGGAACACCAAGACAAAACATACATATAAGCATTCATAGGTATGGAGGCAACCAATTGTTGACATACCTGAGAAGCTCGATACTGTGGAATAATAAATGACCATGAAATGCTCCTACACTATTATCATCTCCATATCAAGATTATTATTTTAACAAATTGTAAAGTAACCTTGAAAACTCAAGTGTCTACTGCATTTTTGAATTCCTGGACTTCTTGTCATGGACTTATTGTCTGTCACTATGTATTTTCACTCAAAATGGCTTTTTGAATCATTTTGTGCTATCACAAATTTGTGAAACAATGCTTACTGTGTGGAGACTTGTAAAAATAGAAAATTCTCATGCTAGACATAAATGGCCTACAACTTAAAAGGGCCAGTATCAAATGTGTGATAATGAGATTGGCACAACAAAAAAACAAGAGGCCAGAGTGGGCCTGATAACACTCAAGTGGTTTACATAACAGTTGACAACTTCTCTAATTAGGCTCATGTAGTAGTGTAAGAACATACGCTTAGTAAACTATCTCCCAAACATTATGTGATATTGATTATCCTGTCTCACTATATCCTGATAAAAACTTTATCAAAAGATTATTGCATAATGAGTATATATGGTTTCTTGCTCACAAGTGAAGTCATCCCAGATGTGTACGATAAGGCACCCAGTAGATCCAAACCATGGCTTCAAGAGTGGTAAGAAGCCCAGTCAATCAGAAGCAAGATCACATCCTTGTGATAGAAGCGCATGTTCCAAGTTTTATCAAAATCAGGTCACAAGTATGGCTTCCAGAGTGGTAATAAGTTCAGCCAATCAGATGAAAGATTACTTCATTAATAAGTGTGGATCTTACTCATTATTGAGCATACACAAGATCATGATGATGTAAGTATACATACTCATCTGATAAAAATCCAGTGAGAAATATGGTCTTTTGAGTGGTTGGAAGCAAAGCCAATCAGATGAAAGGTCACCATACTAATGTCCATGTATCTCACTCATCAAACCCATCTAGGATCTTAATGATGTGAGTTTGTATTTCAAGTTTGATCAAAATTGAATGAAAATTATGGCTTAGAGAGGGGTAACATGCTCAGTCAATCAAATGCAAGATTACTTAAGTACGTATAGATCTCGTTCATTAAGGAATTCATCCAATATGTTGGTGAAAAAAGCATATATTCCAAGATTATCAAAAATTGGATCAGAAATACTGCCTCAAGAGTGGTAACAAGCTCAGAGAGTTTAATGCAAAACGATATCATTACTAAGCATGGATCTTGCTTATTATTTAATCAGTCCCAGATCTTAATGATATAAACCCATGTGACAAGTTTGATCAAGTGGGGCCTCCATTATTGTGACATGGTTAGTCAATCAGGTTTAAGATCGCCTCATTATTATGCATGCATGTTTCACACTGTCAGACTTTTCCAGGATTTGATGACGTAAAGCCATATTGCAAGTTGGCTGAAATCAATCAGAAATGGACTGATAATATACAATGGATGAAAGACCATACAATGACCTCCCTCCACTCTATAGACAGGTGAGTAAAAATACTCAAAGACTAACACTAATTACTGAATTACCATACATAACAGCCAACATCTTTCAACATCTTAAATACTAAGTGGAAAATACATATCCCATTTCAGTTGTTGACTGAGAAAATCAAGAAAGAAACTGTAATGAAACTTTTATTTCACAATAGAAGCAAAACCATTATTTACAAAACATCACATGAAAAAGTATTAACAACTAAGGTATTGTTTGCAAACTAGATCCTAATCAAGTGACCTGAAACAAGAATGGAAGGTGATAAAAGTGTCTAAATAAAACATTTTTTTTCAGATTTTTAATTACTCATCCATTTTAATCAAATATCATGGACCCCCTTAAATTTATTCTGAGAAATGGAGCCTCTTTCTCCTTTTACTTTTTATATCGAGTTCAGTCAGCCTGAGTTTTGATATAAGCTGAGACAAGGTTGACATCTTCAAACATGTTGACATCACTTTCTGACCATTTCTCTGTGAAAGAGACCCCTTAAGAAAGTTTGGAAGTCTGAGTTTCCATTCTATGACCCCCATACCAGTAAATGTGGACATTCTGATTTATAAAAGTATACATGACTATTTCTAAACCAGTTTAATGATGTATTAAAACAGAGGCACTCTCTCTCTCAATGACTTTGTGCCATTTTAATAAGTTACAATAATTTCTAAAGAGTTCATCCTCATTCTCATTAAAAGTGGCCTGATTTGAGATCCTAAAAAAAACACCTGATAACCCTTCGGAATAGTGGACCCATTCTAAAACATTTTACACCTAAAACTTTCAAACTATACAAAATTGCAGGTATATGTCATATTTCTATTATTAAACATATTACAAGCACTGCTGCTAATGATCTCTCAAACATTTGTCAATATTATGCCCAAATATTTGGAGCAGGCCAATGTCATTTTAATACAGAATTATGTACACCATATTTACCCACTAAACAGTGCAATGGCAGTTTAATAAGCTTAATACCAAATCATGATTAATGCCATATTCACCCACTAAACAGTGCAATGGCCGTTTAATACCATATCATGAATAATGCCAAATTCACCCACTAAACAGTGCAATGGCGGTTTAATACCAAATCATGATTAATGCCATATTCACCCACTAAACAGCGCAATGGCAGTTTAATATAGAATCATGAATAATACCATACTCACCCACTAAACAGCGCAATGGCAGTTTAATATAGAATCATGATTAATACCATATTCACCCACTAAACAGTGCGATGGCAGTTTAATACAGAATCATGATTAATACCATATTCACCCACTAAACAGTGCAATGGCAGTTTAATACAGAATCATGATTAATACCATATTCATCCACTAAACAGTGCAATGGCAGTTTAATAAGAATCATGATTAATACCATATTCACCCACTAAACAGTGCAATGGCAGTTTAATACTGAATCATGATTAATGCCATATTCACCCACTAAACAGTGCAATGGCAGTTTAATACAGAATCATGATTAATACCATATTCACCCACTAAACAGTGCAATGGCAGTTTAATAAAGAACCGTGATTAATACCATATTCACCAACAAAACAGCAATGGCGGTTTAATACAGAATCATGATTAATACCACATCCACCCACTAAACAGTGCAATGGCAGTTCAATACTGAATCATGATTGATACCATATTCAACCACTAAACAGTGCAATGGCAGTTCAATACTGAATCATGATTAATACCATATTCACCCACTAAACAGTGCAATGGTGGTTTAATACTGAATCATGATTATTAGAAAATTGTGCTTAATCCCTTGGTTCAATCATGTTGGAGTCAGAACACAGCAATGGCAGTTTAATAGTGTCAAGGTTTAATGTTTCAAAATACAGTTGGATGTGTCTACAGTGACAGTATGTAGGTATTTTGCATTATGCCATAAGACAGTGCTTAGATACTTTGCATGAAGTCATGATATAGGTTTTAGATCCTCTGCATGTTGGTTTGATACATTGTTTAGGTACTTTGTGTGATGCCATGATAAAGCATTTAAGCATTTTGCATGATGCCATGATACAACATTTAAATAATTTGCATGATGCCATGATACAACATTTAAATACTTTGCATGATGCTATTATAAAACATTTAAGTTCTTTGCATGATGCCATGATACAACATTTAAGTACTTTGCATGATGCCATGATACAACATTTAAGTACTTTGTGTGATGCCATGATAAAACATTTAAGTACTTTGTGTGATGCCATGATACAACATTTAAGTACTTTGTGTGATGCCATGATACAACATTTAAGTACTTTGCATGATGCCATGATACAACATTTAAGTACTTTGCATGATGCCATGATACAACATTTAAGTACTTTGTGTGATGCCATGATAAAACATTTAAGTACTTTGTGTGATGCCATGATACAACATTTAAGTACTTTGCATGATGCCATGATAAAACATTTGACCCATTACCTCATGCAAGCACCTTTGGGCAACTCTACTCCATTAGCATGGAAGCGCCTTAGGACACCTCTACCTGATTCGCATACAAGCACCTTTTGACGCTTCTACACCATTCTCATGGAAGTGCTTTTTGACGCATGCTGTACACATCAGCCATTTTAGGCAGGTTTTCATAGTGCCACTTTCAGGAAAAAACCCTATTAGATACTACATTCATTGCTGTGAATGACCATTATGTCAGATGATGTGGTCACTGTTTATGCTCTGGTCGAAATCTGCTATTTAAAGTAACTGGGTCGTATCCTCCACTCTCCAAAATGGAGGTTGCAGATTTGTTCAGTACTCACTGAGTTTTCACGATTAGAATCACAACTAAGAAAGCTTTAATAACTGAGGTTGTTGTTGTTGTTGTTGATAGGCTATACATGGTGGCCAGTATTAATGGTGGAGGAAGAAACCGGGAAACCCCTGGAAAGAACCACCAACCCACAAGAAGCTACTGGCAAGCTTTCTCACATACCCACATTGGCTGAATCTGAGACTTGAACCGGCGCAGACAGAGGTGAGATGGCAGTGATCCGTAATGGAGAGCGCTTTGGACCACTTGGCCACTTGGGGCCACAATAACTTAGGTAAAGACTCTGATATTGATATAGGCAGCAATTAGTTTTTATAAATTATCAAATTTAGATGACTTCATGACGTAGACGCAAAGAACTTGTAAATTTCAGTATGAGATATTGCAGCTATGGTTGGTCACACATCTTCACTGACTTGACAGTGAATGAGATCTCTCAAGATTTTAAAGCACATAAAAAATTCTTCCATGAAAAATAATTACACAGATATAATGATCGGACGTTACTCTTAAATTTTTCCATAAATAGTAGATGTGTACCAAAAATGTAAAATGGTTAAAATGCTGTTAAACATAACATACACTACATTGCTTAACAGTTAACAGGCAGGCCTATGTATATGGAGTCAAATAGGTAACAGGTGTTCTATTTATAGCACACTGCACTGTGTAACTTTGCTACATTTATATCGAAAGGGCTAAAAAGCCATACACTCTATGAGGTAAAGGGTTAAGTACTCTGTATGATGTCATGATACAACATTTAAATACTTTGCATGATGCCATGATACAATATTTAGGTACTACTTTGTGTGATTCCATGATACAATATTTAGGTACTACTTTGTGTGATTCCATGATACAATACTTAGGCACTACTTTGTGTAATTCCATGATACAATATTTAGGTACTACTTTGTGTGATTCCATGATACAATATTTAGGTACTACTTTGTGTGATTCCATGATATCATATTTAGATACTATGCTATGCCATCATACAGTACTTAGGTACTTTACATGACAATATGAAACATACAGTACTTATGTCATAATACAGTATTTAGGTACTTTGTGTAATGCCATGATACAATACCTGTGAAATATAAAAATATGAAAGGGACTTAACAATTATTTGCTCTATCATATATACCCATATAAAACACATCCAGTGTAATCAAGCAAATCAGTTTGTGCCATTCATTATGTGATTTCAAGTCAGTGGCACACAATCCTGAGCTGCTGGCACAGTACCCCAGGATGTGATGGCCAATCTGAGTGTACATGTATTCATTTTAGTTTGGTGCACACAAGTTCTTACAATCTTGCTTTTCTAAGAGATTATAAGAAAAAAATGGTTATCATATATACTCATCTGTAAGTCAATCCCAACTGCAAACTGCACACACCCAGATCATGTGCCAGCAGATCTGGATCTGTGCAGTTGTTAAGGAGTAATCCATACAACAAACAAAATAACACCGATCTACTGGCACATTATGCTATGGCAGACTAATATGTTTGTTGTTAGCAGATTGAATCAACTTATAAGTGTGTATACATGGTATATGTTTCTGTTAGTACTAAGTGTAGAATTTGTCATCCTACTGCAATTCTGATTGTTAACTCCAGCAAATATGAAGTGCAATATGTATTGAACTGTACAGAACTGAACCCAAAAGTGAACACATTTACACATTCAAAATGATACAATATGTACAAAATATATACATAGTTGTTTTCTCTGACTCATGCACCAATGGTAATGTTTTCACAATAAAACATACATGTCGTTAAACAATATCTTTAAGATCAACAGTGATAACTAGGCATTTTACAGTTAAACTAAGGCCAGTTTTTGAAGAAAGCACTGTGGAAAAAAAATGTGCAAAATATAGTTTCCTCTCTTAAAATTAAATCATTCGTTGATGAGAACTCCATAGTATTTTAGCCATTTCTTTGAATTTATCCCCATATTAAAGCTTTTCCTGCATGCAGGGATGTTCAGTAAATCTTTTCCTGCATGCAGGGATGTAAATTAGGACAAATGGGTTGTTCAGTAAAGCTTTTCCTGCATGCAGGGATTTAAATTAGGACAAAAGGGTTGTTCAGTGAAGCTTTTCCTGCATGCAGAGATTTAAATTAGGACAAAGGGGTTGTTCAGTTGTTGTTGTTGTTGTTGTAGGGTTTAACACCATTTTTCAGCACACGATAGGCTATACATGGCGGCCAGCATTATTTGTGGAGGATGAACCTGGGAAAACCCCAGAAAGAACCACCGACCCATGAGAAGCTACTGACAAGCTTTCTCACATAACCACATTGGCTGAATCCAAGACTCGAACCCACGCAGACAGAGGTGAGATGGCAGTGATCCATAATGGAGAGCGCGTTAGACCACTCGGCCACTCGGGGCCCCCGGGTTGTTCAGTAAAGCTTTTCCTGAATGCAGGGATGTAAATTAGGACAAAGCGGTTGTTCAGTAAAGCTTTTCCTGCATGCAGGAATGTAAATTAGGACAAAGGGGTTGTTCAGTAAAGCTTTTCCTGCATGAAGGGATGTAAATTAGGACAAAGCGGTTGTTCAGTAAAGCTTTTCCTGCATGCAGGGATGTAAATTAGGACAAAGATGTTGTTCAGTAAAGCTTTTCCTGCATGCAGTCATGCAAATATGGACAAAGGGGTATTGAGTTAACAGTATAATGGTGCTGTACTCCAAATGATGTACCTAAGCACATAACTGACATCAAATCAAGAAGTTCATAGGCCTTGGATCACTTGACTGGCTAGTGTCAGGACTGAATACAATAGGCCTTGGATCACTTAAGTGGCTAGTGTCAGGACTGAATACAATAGGCCTTGGATCACTTAACTGGCTAGTGTCAGAACTGAATACAATAGGCCTTGGATCACTTAAGTGGCTAGTGTCAGGACTGAATACAATAGGCCTTGGATCACTTATGTGGCTAGTGTCAGGACCGAATACAATAGGCCTTGGATCACTTAACTGGCTAGTTAATACAATAGACATTTGTCCAGAAGTCAGGGTCAAATGACTGTTTTCAAATTGTTGCAATGAAAGTCAATTGCGCACTGTAACTTGTTAGCTAAATAAGACAAGACCTTATTAAGATGTCAAAAATAAATTTTTCACCTGGTGGCAATTGAAGTCAGATGATTACTAGGGAGGCCACCAAAACTGAGGCCATCAAACCAGAGGCAATCAAATCAGAGGCCATCAAAAACACAACTTTGGAGGAGCATGTCAAAAGGAATGTTTCCACATAGATAAAAACTAGAATATGTGGTTCTGAAGAAAATGTCAAATTCATCTGTCCAAGTGGCTGTCAGGAAGGCCAAATACATATTTTGTAAAACAGATCATAAAACATTGCTTGATACTAACTGGCTCAGTGGTTTTGGAAAGAACAAGTTTTCCACCTAGCGGTATTAAAAGTCAGCTCAAAATGCAGTAAGAAACATTTCATACCAAGTTTCATAAAACTTGGCTATGTGGTCTTGCTGGAGATATAAAAAATGTGGCTATGTGGTCTTGTTGGGAACATCAAAAATGTGGCTATGTGATCCTGCTGGAAATATAAAAAAATGTGGATATGTGGTTTTGCTGGAGATATAAAAAAGTGGCTATGTGGTCTTGGTGGAAACATAAAAAATGTGGCTATGTGATCCTGCTGGAGATATAAAAAATGTGGCTATGTGGTCTTGCTGGAGATATAAAAAATGTGGCTATGTGGTCTTGGTGGAAACATCAAAAATGTGGCTATGTGATCCTGCTGGAGATATAAAAAAATGTGGATATGTGGTCTTGATGGAGATATAAAAAATGTGATGATGTGGTCTTCTTGGAGATATCAAAAACTGGCTATGTGGTCTTGCTGGAGATATCAAAACTGTGGTAATGTGGTCTTGCTGGAGATATCAAAACTGTGGTAATGTGGTCTTGTTGGAGATATCAAAACTGTGGTAATGTGGTCTTGTTGGAGATATAAAAAATGTGGTAATGTGGTCTTGTTGGAGATATAAAAAATGTGGCAATGTGGTCTTGTTGGAGATATAAAAAATGTGGCAATGTGGTCAAGTTGCAGGTTTAAAAAATGGAAAAATACTGAAGGATAATGCACAAAGTACAATGAATGAAGAGGTATGCCATTGCTCAATATGCCTTTGGTCAGATGAGAAAGAAGTAATATTGTCCATGAGGCATGAAATATTGTCACAGTGACTTACTTTTTTTGTAATGTGGTATTATATTGCTATAAACATATGATACTACCAAAATTACTTTGTGACTGCGTAAGAAGTGTTGCTCGTGAAAAACTGAACACGAAAACCATATATACAACTATGATGCTACAAATGTAGAACAACCTTTTATGCAGATTTAAAAAGGTAAGTCTAAAGCAGAATTCCTGAAAGATGACATTAAAATGTACAGAATTCTTATCCTGAAAGTTGACATTTAAAACGTACAGAATTCTTATCCTGAAAGTTGACATTTAAAACGTACAGAATTCTTATCCTGAAAGTTAACATTTAAAACGTACAGAATTCTTATCCTAAAAGTTGACATTTTAAACATAGAGAATTCCTATCCTGAAAGTTGACATTTAAAACGTACAGAATTCTTATCCTGAAAGTTGACATTTAAAACGTACAGAATTCTTATCCTGAAAGTTGACATTTAAAACATACAGAATTCTTATCCTGAAAGTTGACATTTAAAACGTACATCCCATTGACCATCAATCAATGTTCAACACTAAGAGTAGCTACAAATGAGGGCATGGAACTTCACTTAGCAATATAGTGTTATTTGTATTATTTGCTTTTTGATAGGGTGGTTCTAAATATTTGAAGCACACTACCGCATACTTGTCTGCCATTGTATGTCCTCTTTCAGATAATGTATTTACCCGTGAACCCAACAGCAAATAGCACAGACTTAGATCTGCTGTTGTATGATGCACTGACAGGTCTGGGTCTTTGCTGTCAGTTACTGAACAGTATTACAATTGAGGAAATACAATATTTAGGAGATGGGACAAGTAAACTTTGCAAACACTTACCACCATCTTTGAGGTTTGCTTAATGATATTTCTTGACAGAATTAAAAGGGTGATAGCAATTCAGCTGAGGCCCACCTTTTCATTCACAAACATATAAAGATTTCTTTTTGAAGAAAAATGAACCAATCCCCTTCCCAAAACTTGAATCTCTAGAAATATATCTTAGATCTGCCCATTTCTTGACACCAGAAGACTCCAATACTGCTCATTTCTGAATACTACTTAAGTTTTGCTGTTTTCTGAAAAAACTCTTTCCTCCAAAATTTGTCAGAAATAGACACAGCTGAAGTAGGTTTGTACCACCTACACTGCTTCCAAGTTTTTTCTCCTTTTGGATGCTAGTTTAATGTGATTTAAGTTGTCTCCCTTTTCTACAATCAACTGATCAGAATTAGAAAGCCTGCAGAGGCAAATCAATGTAACCCCACAAAAAAAATTGATGAAGTTAAAATGTTTGCAAACTTTATATTCCCATAGCAACAAGACTGGTACACAGCTGATATTCTATATAAGCAAACATATTTTGGGGGGTGGGTGGACAAAACTGGTAAACATCTCATACTTCACTGAAGTTTTCATATTTTGCTCATACACATAAAAAATGATCGTTTTTTTATCAATACTTTTATTACTGTACCATGAAGAAGAAAAGACAACAATCTTTTGTCACGGGTTCTTGGTGTTTTAAAAAAAAACTTGCCCAGTAAAGGGATCATGCTGGAACAAAAATTTTGGGTGAAGTGAGTTAGAGGTCAAATTCTGTAATGGCAAATATGTTTGTCACGAATTGGTAAACAGAAATAAAATTAATTTTAAAATATGCATTATCTTGATAAAAATAACCAAAGTTGATGAATAACTTTGGTAACTGAATTAAACAACAACCTGAAAATAGGTCCCCTGAAAATATGACTGAGTCATCTAAGGCAAATCATCCTATTCCATGATGTTTTTAGAAGAAATATTGGATAAATCCATAAATTCATTCATTTTTTAATACTTTTATCTCAACATTTTTACAAATACAGTATTTGGTTTCAGGATTAGGAAAAAGCTAGGGATTCCACACCATAGAGTTTCACATTTGTGTGGTTGCTGATAAATCATCACTCAGTACATACCTGAAGACACTGAAAGTTACTAAATTAGCACAAAAGATCATTTGAATTGAAGTAATTTTCAACTGTTTCGTGCTAACTGCAGACTGCACAGACCCAAATCTGCTGCCACATAATGCGCTGGCAAATCTGGGTCTGTGCAGTCTGTAAGGAGTAATCAGTAGAACAAGCAACATAGACCCTGATCTGCAGGCCCAAATGCAGTTGGATTATTTTAGTCAGATTATTATTGTTGGAAATTAAAAAGGTGGGGGTGGAACGCACCTGTTCATAGCAAAAAGTCAACTTTGCTTTCCAGGCATGTTGAAGCAAAATTTCACAAATTAGTACAACTATTTAGTATACAACATGACCGCTGCCAATACAGCCAAGTGAAAACTAGATACCCATTACAGTAAGTGTTGCAAAATAACCTAAGTAATATTTAATATGACATTCATATTTGAACATGGTGGATAAACACATAGCTGTCATGATATATAATACAAGATACCATGATTTCATTCTCAGTGATTCCGTGGTTGGTACAAACTGTGACTCACAAAACCCAACAAACAGGTCTGTGTTCCCCCAAAACTGGGTCCATGTTCCTCTATCCATAAATTTCATTACCTATGGAATGAAAAGTGTCTTTTTTGTGTGTGCAAAGCAAAAAAAATTTGATAAGCACAAAATTAAATGATTTTACAGAAGTACAAAATCATTTTCTTAACTGTGTTTAAATTTGATGAGAATGTTCACATATGAAATAACTTCAACTGCAGCGAAAGTTTTTCTTGCACTATACAGTAATCAATTACTGCACTATACAGTAATCAGTTATTATACTATACAGTAATCAGTTATTACACTATACAGTAATGAATTACTGCACTATACAATAATCTATTATTGCACTATACAGTGATGAATTACTGCACTATACAGTAATCTATTATTGCACTATACAGTGATGAATTACTGCACTATACAGTAATCAGTTATTGCACTATACAGTGATGAATGACTGCACTATACTGTAATCTATTATTGAACTATACAGTGATGAATTACTGCACTATACAGTAATCAGTTATTGTAATATACAGTAATCAGATATTACACTATACAGTGATGAATTACTGCACTATACAGTAATCTATTATTGCACTATACAGTGATGAATTACTGCACTATACAGTAATCAGTTATTGCACTATACAGTGATGAATTACTGCACTATACAGTAATCAGTTATTGTAATATACAGTAATCAGTTATTGCACTATAGTGATGAATTACTGCACTATACAGTAATCTATTATTGCACTATACAGTGATGAATTACTGCACTATGCAGTAATCTATTATTGTACTATACAGTGATGAATTACTGCATTATACAGTAATCTATTATTACACTATACAGTGATGAATTACTGCACTATACAGTAATCTATTATTGCACTATACAGTGATGAATTACTACACTATACAGTAATCTATTATTACACTATACAGTGATGAATTACTGCACTATACAGTAATCTATTATTACACTATACAGTGATGAATTACTGCACTATACAGTAATCTATTATTACACTATAGTGATGAATTACTGCACTATACAGTAATCAGTTATTGTAATATACAGTAATCAGTTATTACACTATAGTGATGAATTACTGCACTATGCAGTAATCTATTATTGCACTATACAGTGATGAATGACTGCACTATACAGTAATCTATTAATCTATTATTGCACTATACAGTAGTGAAGAGACGATACTTCTGCATATAATGCATGTCAGTTAAGACATTAAAATGTAACTATATGTAAATTTCACACTATTTATGTTTCTTTATCTTTTCTTATTGTGAAAATAAAATCAACAAAAACAATAAACATAGCACAGAATAAAACATATTAATTTTATTACTTTGCAAAACTTTATGTCTGCATTGTATAATTAACAACAAGCTACAATTGTATCAATGTCTGCATTGTATAATTAACAACAAGCTACACTTGTATCAAGCGTATGTATGTATGTACCCACTTATAAGTCAAGTCAAACTGCAAGCAACATATATCCTGATCTGCCATAACATTATGCACCTGCAGATCAGAGTCTGTGTTGATTGTTCTTTTGATTACTCCTAATGAACTGCATAGACCCGGATCAGATGGCACATTACACAACAGCAGATCTGGGTCTGTGCAGTTTGCTGTTGGACTCATCTTATAAGGAAGTATAAACAGTATCTTTGCACCAAGAATTCATAATATATATATATATATATATATATATATATATATATATATATATATATATATATATATATATATATATATATATATATATATATCAAAAGAACTGTTGCAGTGTTCATTAGTACTTTTACTTTTCACTGAGATTAAAATTCACAAGTCAGAATTATAGATATCCACTTGTATACTAATAATAACTGCTGCACATTTTTAATTCGGTATTCTGCAAGAATTAGCATATATGAATTGATGCTTGTCAATTTCGTTGACACTCAGAAACAAGGTCAAAATTATTTTTACAATATTTATCTAATGACAGAATTTATGTTTGATGATATAATCTATGTTTGATAAGAGACTCTATGTCTGATAATAAAATCTATGTTTGATGATAGAATCTATGTTTGATAAGAGACTCTATGTCTGATAATAAAATCTATGTTTGATAATAAGGCCAATCCACTTTTATTTACAACATGTTGTAAGGCATTAAATATATCTTTGCCTGTTTATAGGAAACCAACTGAGTTTATAACTGATCAGGCTGGCTATTTGGATTTATAATTGGTTAGGCTGGCCCCCTGGGCTTATAACTGGTTAGGCTGGCCCCCTGGGCTTATAACTGGTTAGGCTGGCCCCCTGGGCTTATAACTGGTTAGGCTAGCCCCTGGGCTTATAACTGGTTAGGCTGGCCCCCTGGGCTTATAACTGGTTAGGCTGTCCCATTAGGTTTATAATTGATTAGGCTGGCCCCCTGGACTTAATACTGGAGAAATGCTGATGAGTATCTATTCTATGACCTAAAAAATTTGTTGAAATTTAGGCATGTGCTTTTTTACCATAGATATTCTCTGTAAATATTTGTCAGTATGGTGTAAACTCAAGATAAGCCCATTTCTTCTTTTTAACTGCTGGTTATTGAAACTATCTCAAATATATTTTAGTAATAAAGTTTTTGTTGTTGTTGTTGTTCTAGGGTTTAACGCCATTTTTCAGCACAAGATAGGCTATACATGGCGGCCAGTATAATTGGTGGAGGAAGAACCCTGGAAAACCCATGGAAGAACCACCGACCCACAAAAAGCTACTGGCAGGCTTTCCCACACACCCACGCAAACCAAGCCTTGGACTTGAACCCACGCAGGCAGAGGTGAGATGGCAGTGATCCGGAATGGTGAGCGCTTTAGACCACTCGGCCACTTGGGGCCCCTTAGTAATAAGAAGACTTTCAAAGCAGCTGCTGTACCAATGGAATTTGAGGAAAGATTGGCACTATTTTCCTTTAGGACAAACTAGACATGATGGGAAGTCCTTTGGTGAAAACCCAATATGAAGAAGAGAAGCAACAACAATATTTTCAAGATGGCTGCCATGGTGGCCATATTGGATTAGGATGAACACAATTTTTATTGAGGATCAACTAAACATCATATGGCAACATATCAATGTGACCATGCATGTAGAAAGAGTATCAGTAACAAGATTTTCAAAATGAATGCCATGGTGGCCATACTGGAGATCAGATCAACACCATTTTTATTTAGATCCAGCTACATAGCATAAGCCTTCTTGTGAAATCCCAAGTCAGTATGACTTTCTGTTGAGGAGAAGTATAGCAATAACTTCAGAATAGCAGCCATATTGGATGTTAGATCAGTACCATTGTCATTTAGAACCAAACAGACATCACATGAAAGCTTTTGGTGAAAATCCAACGTTGATAAGACTATCCATCTAGAAGAAGTAGCAGTAACAACATTTTCAAAATCAGAACTATTTTGTGGAGCCAACTTGACATTATAAGAAGTCTTTGTTGAAAATCCCATTTCAATATGACTTTCCATTCAGCAGGAGCAGCAATAACAAGATTTTAAAGATGGCTGCCACCGTGGTCATATTGGATGTAAGATCAACATAAGACCTGTATGATAGAAAAAACAATGTTGACATGACTTTCTATTCTGGAGGAAAATTAATAATATTTTCAAGATGGCTGCCATAGCAGTTATTCTGGACATCAGATCAGGGCCACTTTCATTTAGACCAAAAAAACATCATAAAACATCTTTCAGTGAAAACTCCATGTTGATGTAAACATCTGTTCAGGACAAGGAGTGATAACAAGATTTTCAATATGGCCAATATAGAAGCCACACTGGATGAATAAGTAGGACCATTTTCAGTTAGGACCAACTTGACCTTGGAATGAATGTGTGTGTGTAAAGTCTCATGGCAATCCTCCAAGAAGTACTGATAAAATTGTGCTAATGTATGGACGGATGGATGTCAGACATCAGACAAAGAATAACAGGCTATCCCATAAGCCCTTCTGATCCATGACTAATACAGTTAACTAGAAGATGTCAAGAATAATGTATCAACCTATGCTACACAAGGCTGGCTTGAACCATGTCATAACCTGACAGAATATCAGTATTTTCTGGATACACTTGTGCCTTGGACCTGCCCACATTCATGTACTCGAAATGTGGTTTTGACTCATGATTCAAAGAGTTCTTTTTGTACTGGATACTTGTGTTGTTATTGGTCCAAAGTTGGTATCCACTTGTGAAATCTGAATGGATGGGGAACTGATGAGAAACATTGGCCACAGAATAGTTTGAATGTGGTAAGATTGTAGAGTACAGCACATTTCTAGAGTCACAATCTGAGCAAATGTTAGGAGGTTCTGTTTGAGCAGAGTCTACTGACAAGCAGGAAGTATTAGAACCAAGACGAATTTTTTGTCCACAGAGGGTATAATTATCCTCAAAGCCTCTAGAATGTGTACTGATAGTTTGAGCATCTCTGACACTACCTATGGCCATCCAATTCGGGCTGCTGTAGTCTACCATGTCTACATTATCCTCACTAATGCTACCAAGACGACTGGAACTATCATTGGATAGAACAACCCTGCTGCCATTTTCATCTGGAACACCATTAGTTTTACACATATACTTCTCTGCATATGTATTAAAATTTTCACAAACAGTTGTCTGTACATATGAAGGTCTTTTGTTAGGTTTCACAGATGTGGCAACACAATCACTGGGGACAAGATTATCTCCCTTATCTCGAATTCTCTCCCCACTGGAACTGTACATGTATAGATCTGCCTTAGAATCTGGAATAAGTTCAAGATACACTGGCATGCCATTTATCTCTGGTTCTAAATAGTTTGAAGCATGCAAATTTATTTCCTCTGTTGCATCTTCAGGTTCAGGTGAATCAAATGAAGTAGCTCTTTTTATTTGTCCATGTAGCCTAATACTTCCGTAGTTTGCCTAGAAAAAAAGATCAATGATAAAGTAATTCAAAATGGATGTAATATGTAAATCTATATATCAGGTGTGTCATGTCAAAACACTTTTTCTTCATCCATTATTATTGTCCATTCTATCATTAAGAATGCAAACAGATATTAGTACCATATATACTCACTTATGAGTCCAACTGCAAACTGCATAATGCACCAGCAGATCTGGATCTCTGCAGTTTGTTAGGTGCAATTAGCAAAATAAACAACACTGACCCTAATCTGCAGGTGAATTATGCTATAGCAGATCAGCATCTTTGTTATTTGCAGTTTGACTAGGTTTATAAGCAAGTATATATGGTGTTTCATATAGCTAAAAGTGTCAAAGTTAGGATTGCTTTGATGGAGTGGAGTAATATTGAAGACAATAAGTATAGTGATGAAATTCAGGCTGTGGGCATGACAGAACTAAGGGTAATGGTAGGTAGGGTTGATCACCTAGACTTGTTTGAAGGAATTTGATTCTTTGTATCTGCCTGGATCAATGATAATAATACAAAGTTTAACAAATGCTTGGTCCATAAGCACAGGTTGAGATGAAGAGGAGTATGAAAATAACAATAAGATCATACCCGTTGTGTGCTCTGATACTCAGGTCCACTGGATGAGGTCGATGTCTGCCTCGGCCTTGTTGTTCTCAGGTACTTGTAACCATCCACTAAAAAAATAGTGCACAATAGACCAAATCAAAACTTGCCTTTGAAAAGCGTTCTAAAATTTTTAATCTCAAAACAACATCCAAATAAATAATTGAAACAAACTATTAGATTACTAAAGTAAGCTACCTGTAAGTAATGATGTGCCTCCAATGTATCTTTGAATTTCTTTATTACAGTAAGCTACCTGTAAGTAATGATGTGCCTCCAATGTATCTTTGAATTTCTTTATTACAGTAAGTTACCTGTAAGTAATGATGTGCCTCCAATGTATCTTTGAATTTCTTTATTACAGTAAGCTACCTGTAAGTAATGATGTGCCTCCAACGTATCTTTGAATTTCTTTATTACAGTAAGTTACCTGTAAGTAATGATGTGCCTCCAATGTATCTTTGAATTTCTTTATTACAGTAAGCTACCTGTAAGTAATGATGTGCCTCCAATGTATCTTTGAATTTCTTTATTACAGTAAGTTACCTGTAAGTAATGATGTGCCTCCAATGTATCTTTGAATTTCTTTATTACAGTAAGCTACCTATAAGTAATGATGTGCCTCCAATGTATCTTTGAATTTCTTATATTACAGTCTTTTTGAGCTAAATCTTTTTCACATGATCATACTTTTTAAAGTCGCACAACAAATTCTCTTACTATCTCATTAAAATTGAGATAAAATACAAGGTAATCTTGCTACTGAAATAAATATAATGAAATGAAAACAGGCTTAAATTTAAATTTTAAAAAACCCAAACTTTTCTACTAGAATGCCAAAGTTAGCAATGATGATAACATGCTGAAAAGTAAATCACACAGGTACGTATTTATCTAGATATTATTTAAATATATTTACTAATGTTAAACGTGCACTAAAGAGAGCAATTACAGCACTCCATCATTATAACACTGTCAATTGCAGCCATTCTGTATACTGCCATAACGTATACTCCCTCATTATAATGCTGCCATGGAGTATACTACATTGTAGTGAGACACCGTTTAATGAATGACATTATTCCTTCATCATAATGGTGACATGGAGTATACTATATTGTAGTGAGACACCATTTAATGAATGACATTATTCCTTCATTATAATGCTGCCATAGAGTATACTACATTGTAGTGAGACACCTTAAATTGAATGACAGTATTTACTCATTATAATACTGTCATGGAGTGTACTACCTTGAAGTGAGACCTTATAATGAATGACAGTACTCCCTCATTATAATGCTATCATGGAGTATACTAACTTGTAGCGAGACACCTTATAATGAATGACAGTATTCCCTCATGCTAGTGCTGCCTTGGAGTCTACTACCTTGTAGTGTGACTGCCTTATAATGAAGTACTCACAAGCATTATAATGCTGTCTTGGACTAGACAGTCTTGTAGCAAAACTGCTAAATGAAGTACAATACAACCTCATTATAGTGTGGTCATGGACTATAATGCCTTGTAGTGAGACCACCTTACAATGAAGTACAGTACTCCCTCATTAAAGTGCTGTCCTGAAGTATACTACCTTGCTGGAGGACCCGAAAATGATCAGTACTCTGTCATCATAATGGTAACATGAATTATGCTGCCTTTTAATCAGACTGCCTTATAATGAAGTACAGTACTCATAATGTCATAGAATATACTATCTTGTAGTGAGACTGTCTTATAATGAACCTAAGTACTCCCTTGTTATAATTCTGTCCAAGGGAGCCATAAAGTAAATTACCTTGTAGTGAGACCACCTTATAATTAAGTACATTATACTTACACTTCTGTAACTACATTATGATATAAGATCTATGGCCATAATCAACTTATAAAAGGAACAGTGTTAGAATGAAGGTGCATTATTGAGGGAGTGCTGTACGCTGTACCAAGGTTAAAAATAAGACAATTTAGGATGATTATGAGAGCATACTGATGTACCGTATTTTCCCGCATATATCCCACAGATGCAGATAATCCGCACCCTCATATAGCCCGCGGGTTTTGGGGTTTTGTGTAAAAAATCGTTGGTATAACCCGCACCTTTGTATAACCCGCAACCATAGATTGATGAACTTTTCTGTGTATGTTCACATTGTCTACCAGTACTGTTTTTAGAAGGACCGAATTCGTCAATGCTCACATGTGGATGACGAACGATACTACAACTATGTACTACATTTTCACTCACCCGCCCAACATGCAAATTTGTATTTATGCTATCAAGTCAGTCGGCCCCGGTCCATATTCATCCCTCTGCATCAGTTCAAGTTAGTCACCCTGCCTCCACTATATTCCGCTGGCAGCTGGCAGATTTGAATTTTGAAGCCAGGTACTTGTGAGCCGGATATGCAATGGTGTGAGGTCCTGAGGCTGAATGCCACAATTGTCAATTTCGAATGTAGCTCGCATGACGTCAATTAACTGCCGGTATTCAGGCTCGGTACACAGTGCTTGTGCGCGTAGGCTGTCTATAGGAGCTGTGCCTCAACTACAGGCTACATAAACGCAGACATTTCTAGATAATCTTGTATTCTTTTTAATTGTAGATTCGAGTTTAAATAATTTCTTTCTGTTTAATTTAAAAAATGCCGAAACGAAAGTCTTACACAGCCGACTTCAAGCTAACTGCCATTGCGTATGCTGAAGTGCATGGCAATAGGGAAAACAACCGACCAGTCTCGACAGTTGCCATCAAACTGAAGGCCAAACTCATGGCAGCAGAGAAGCACATTGATGATTTTAAAGGAGGAGTGCATTGGGTATATAAATTTATGAGGAGGAACCAATTGTCAGTCACAAAACTAGAACAATATATAAGTTATGTAGTTATGTTTTTCAAACAGTATATTGAAATATTATTACGTGTAAAAAATTTGTGATATAGCCCGCACCCTTATATAACCCGCCCCCCCGCCCCCGCGGGGTTTGTAAAATCTGGTATAACCCACGGGATATATGAGGGAAAATATGGTAAATATGTAGTGTACATAAATTCTCCAATGAATGTCATCTCCATAACACGTCAGGGTTATCAGAACACAGCCAGAGGCCATTTTGTGAGTTCGTGCAAGATACATGGAGTCTATGGCCTTATAATATTATATGTGCATGCATTTTTTTAATCATCATTGTAACATTTCAATTAGCTGCAGACATCTTAAAGCTGCATTCCTGTGTGAAAAACATGTTAATTGAAATGATATGACTTTGTCATTTTCTCAATGGGGAATATTTAAAAAATATTCTACAAACATGTGTGCAGAACTGACATTTATACACAAGTGAATCTAAAGGGGGATCCCATGCTATCAAGCAGAAAAGATAAATAATCTAAGGTGATTTCCAATATTTTGTTTGTCACACAAGTGTCATAGAGTAAACCAGCAGACAATGTAAAGTGTGAAGTACAGAGTATCAGTCACAAAGCTACACTGGAAAATTGGGATGTTTATAATCTGGGGATAGCAGGTTTCATTTCCCCCAACTCGATGTCTCCAAATGTACATGCAGGATGAGGACTCCGATTTCACCAGTCGTTACCTCCAAGGATAAAAGTTGTCACTAATCTTTTGCATTTGGCTTAAGTGTTGGCAATCTCCTAGGTAAGAAGATAGTCAGTGAAAGTGCTTGAGCTCAATTACCACCATTGTAAAGATGTCTGCACATGAATTATGTTTGGTAGATAGCATGAGTGGCAGGTAAATGTGGAATTAAAAGAGCAACATAATCACAACATGACAACTTATTGGCAAAAAGTGAGGTTGGCAAGAAATTGGCAGGCAATAAATCTGTTAGCACTGTAGTAATAATCATTCATTACCCACCCCAATTAACAAGAGGCCCAAGTTGTTCTGATTGTGCTCATTTGGGTTACTGACATATGGAAGCTTGTGAAAGCAAATTCTTTTGAAAATGAGAAGTGGTAAGAAAAATTCTGAGCAGTCAGATGACATATTTTCTTTTTGGCTTAAAAAAATAATGTGTAATTGGGTCTCATGCTTAAACAATCTGGTTGATCAGTTGGAATAAGATTTCTTGCTTACATACCTTTCCCACTTCATTTAATAAAAGTGAACAATGTTGTATTGATCCAATTTTAATTCCTTTGAGAAAAGAACTTGTTAGTATTACTCAACAACATGTTATAGACTATCTTTATAATTACTTAAACAAATCATGTTACTAATACTAATTTGTGCATTCTGTTCAATGTCTAGTATCTTCTAAACAATATTGGGTGAAACGGTAAGCATCCTATGTGTAAGATGTATTATACCATTACTTATAAATTAAATGAAACAAATTTGGTCAGACTGTGCAGAAAATCTGCAATTCATATTTTGGAGGGTGTGGGGTAGATTTTTATCAACTGAAAATCAGTGTCCAGAAAGTTAGAGAATCCATATATTTGGATTAATAATGGCATTTAAATCTTAAGTATTTATGGTGGGCTATTGATTTTTGTTGGTTTCTTGTTCTTTTTCTTCACTGAATACTGAGCATACAAAATATAAATTTAACATTTCTGATTCATAATATTGAATATGAAATGCCATAAAATACGTATACATGTAATAATAAAACAGCAAATATGTCAGACATTTGAATATGGCAATACATTTTAAGGTATTTGTTGGTCATGGTTAATTTCTGTTTGGCAAAGAGATTAAATAGGTTGTCAGATGCATAATCAACACCTAGTTTGATTGGCAAAGCCCATTTCAAAGTCTTAAGTTTTGTTCATATCCCCAATACAAAAGTCCATCTTACCTACTTAAGTGTATGGAAATATTAAGGTTATTGGTGTACATGTTTCTCAACATACAAAATCAATACCCATAAAGCAGGAAGCCATCTGTAATGTGTTATTAAGGATTCTAATAAGTTCCACAATTGCATACACTTAAGTTGCTTTCCAAGCTAATTTTGTCCACAATTTTTTCATATACTTAGGGTGCTACTTGTTTTATTTCTGTTTTATATTTTCTTCAGCTTTAATTTACAGATTATTTAATTAAAATCCCTAAAGTGTATTACATTGCTAATTTAAATAACTTGTTTTATTGAAATTTATTAATTCTGTATTAAAAAAATATTTTTGAAAATGTGTTTTACATTTTTGACATTAGATTTAAGAAACTGTATGCACCATTGTCACTTAGGACCAACTAGACATCATAAGAAGTCTTTTGGTGAAAACCATATGTCAATATGACTATCAGTTCAGTAGAATTAGTGATAATAGTTTCAACATAGCCACTATTGTGGTCGTTTTGGATGTAAGACCTTCACCATTTTATTTTAGGACCAACTACAGACCATGTCTTTTGATGAAAACTTCATGCCAATATGACCATCCATTCTGAAAGAGTATCAGGGTTTTTAATTTGTCCACCATTGTGGACATATATGATGTCAGATTTGCATTTTCATTTCGGACCAACCAGACATCATAAGAAGTCTTTTGGTGAAAAGTCCATGTCAATATGACTTTCTATTCAGGAGAAGTACCAATAACAAGGTTTCAGAGATGGCTGTCATGGTGGCCATACTGGTTGTCAGATTGGTACCATTTTCATTTTGGACCATCTAAACATAAGAAGTCTTTTCAGTGAAAACCATGTGTTGATATGACCATCCTTTTAGGAGGAATAGTAATAACAAAATTTTAAGGCTAGCCACAATAGTGGTCATACTAGAGATCTGACTGGCATTATTTTTTTATTTAGGACCAACTAAACATCATAAAAGAATTCTAGTGAAATTCCTATGTTGATTTGACTTTCCATTTAGGAGAAGTAGTGATGAGAAGGTTTTCAGAATGGTGACCATTGGATGTCAGATCAGCACCATTTTTATTTAAGACCAACAAGAAGTCTTTTGCTGAAAATTCCATGTCAACATGACCATCCATCAAGGAGAAACAGCTGTAACAAGATTTTCAAAATGGCCATCATGGAAGGCATATTAAAGGTCAGATCAGACCATTCTCATTTAGGATGAACTATATATTGTAGGAAGTCACCTGGTGTCAATATTACTTTCGGTTCAGAAGGAGTAGATATAACAAGATTTTCAGGATGCCATTTTGAAAACATTTTCATTAAGATCATTTAGACATAAAAAGTCATTAAATTTGATATAAACAATTCAGAAGGATTTGTGATAACAAGATTTTCAAGATGGCTACCATGGTGGGCATATTTGAATGTCTGAGCAGCAGCATTTTCATTTAGAACCAACTAAACCATAAGACAAAATATGTGTATCAAGTTTAATGGTGAACCACCAAGTAGCTTATAAGGAGCATCAATAACAAATTTATGCTAATGGCTGAACATCTATATAAGCTTTTCTGGTCTATGAGCAATATAAGAAATAAAAAGAGAGACAATATAGAAAATTATTATCTTTGACTGGTTACTGTATCAGATTTTAATTTTCAATCTGAAATGCCATGGCAATCTAGTATGTTTTGGTCATGATGTGAAGTAATTGTTTAATGTCTGAAATATACTCATAGCTTGATTTAAATGGAAATGCATCTGTGAAGATGGAAACAAAATAAAAAAGGGTGTTTAAGGAGTTAAATATACAGGATGAACATGTATGAAATATTCTTCTTGTTTCAATTCAGATATGAACAATCGGAATCAAAAGTCTAAAAAGGAAAGGAGTAGGAATGCCTTCTAAATGAAAACATGACAACACGAGGGGTTTGCATGACTGGAAATTAGATATGAAACATATAGGACATGATATTAATTATATATGCTGGCAGGAAGTGGTATTATCAATGAGCCATTCATAATAACAGGCAGTGTAACTTAATGAACATTCATGATAACAGGTAGTGTAACTTAATGACCATTCATGATAACAGCCAGTGTAACTTAATGACCATTCATGATAACAGACAGTGTAACATAATGACCATTCATGATAACAGGTAGTGTAACTTAATGACCATTCATGATAACAGACAGTGTAACTTAATGACCATTCATGATAACAGCCCATGTAACTTAATGACCTTTCATGATAACAGCCATTTAACTTAATGACCATTCATGATAACAATGTAACTTAATGACCAGTCATGATAAAAGCAAATGTAACTTAATGACCAGTCATAACAACAGCCAGTGTAACATAATGACCATTCATGATAACAAGCCTATGTAACTCAATGACTATTCATGATAATAGTCAGTGTAATGTAATGACCATACATGATAACAGCCAGTGTAACATAATGACCATTCATGATAACAGCCCATGTAACTTAATGACCATTCATGATAACAACTAGTGTAACATAATGACCATTTATGATAATAGCCAGTTTAACTTAATGACCATTCATGATAACAGTCCATGTAACTCTGCATGTATTATGTCATCTTATAGCATATCATAGACTGTTACAATGTAGTATGTCATCTCATGGTATATCATAGACTGTGTTACAATGTATTATCTCATAGAATAACACTGTATTACAATTTATTATGTCATCTTAAAGCATATCATAGACTGTGTTACAATGTGTTATGTTATAGCATATCATATACTGTGTTATAATGTAAATAATCATGCTGGAATCAAATGAAATGTCAACACCAATCAATGAATTTTAATTACAGTAATCAATTTGTTCACATGTCTGCCAAAACTTGGGTTATTTTTCAAAAATTCTGGTCTAAAACAGTGGGAATTGTGCAAAACCGAATCTCTATGAAAACTTATTACTGAAATTGCATTCATTCATTCAGTTGCTCATTTCACTGAAGGCTGTTTGACCAAATTGATTAATTAATCCATTCTTGTTTTTTTAATATAAATTTATCTCATTAACCTGACATGCTATGTTTATGGGTCATGAGGCTATAGCCCACTTCCAAGCTCTGCAATATCAAGATCATATGAGCTACCTGAATGTAGTTGGCATTATATAGACAGAGAAAGATATAGTTCTGCAATGATACCAAACAATGAAGATTTTCTACTTGCATTAAAAAATACAGTTTGGAACCAGAGTTTGTACATGGATTTTAGACTTTGTGGCCTTAGATCTAAAACAGACTGGTCCAAACTGCACACAGACAGATGAACCTTTGGCAAAGGTAGAATAAGTTCGAGATTCAAGTGAAATGGGATCAGGACATAAAAATTAGTTGAATTTTTACCTTTCTGCAAATGCGGATGGGAAATAGCCAATCAAAACCAGCATCTTTTATAACCCAAGCATTTGGCTAAATGAAAATCTCTCAGAAATGGGTGCATTTGGATGCATTCAAAAGTAACCCCCAAAATGTGTTTCCTACCCAATTTCAGGCAAAAATGAAAAGAATCACCAGTGGTTAAAGGAGTCAATAATGTTATCCCCTCATTTCACAAGTCTGGAGTTAGCTAGTAATATATTAGACATTATATTACGATATGAATAAAATATGAATGTTATGTAATTAATCCAATAATGATATTTCTTCTTCACAACATGTCAAGTTGTTAGTTCTCACTACAGGTGATTACCTTCCTTCAGACATTTTTGGTTGTGAGGGGTGGACATCTCTTCCTCTCCATGATTTATAGCTAGGTTCAGCATCTGACCCTTGAACTGCAACCCATGGCTGACCTCTGATTCCTCCTCCTCCTCAACATTACCAAATGTATCATTGTTAATGCTTTCAAGGAGGTCCACTAACATGCAACAATATCACACTATCAGGCCATGCATACAAACATGCATACAAAATTATAAAGCAAAATGCAGAAGAAAACAAAATTAATTCAACACCTTAATTAAATGAGAAATATCGGGCTGTTCCATCTAAGCATACATGGCATCCATACAGCTTTTTAAAGACAAATATATCCCAGGGTAATCTGACTACTCCAAGACTCATATGGAGATAATAATAAAAAATTCTAAATTGCATCTATGAGTGACTACTCCATATTGACAGTGCATTACATAGGTCCCAAGTATGTTTTACTGGCACAGCCCTATTAAATAAAGCACACTAAGGTAATCAATATGGGTATTTGGGGAAAAAGTTCCAGAAAAGGGGAGATAACTGAAAAATAGGATGACATAAAGAAAGAACAAAGTGTACAAATTCAGCATATGTGCTCAAAACCTGTTTCTATTAAATAAATAAAAACACATACTGAAAACAATGAGCAGACCAGATGTATTTTTTAATGTTCATTTAAAGATCCATCTCAAATAAGGTCTACCTTGATGAAAAATTCAGTTAAATTATGATTGCCCTTGAAACAAACCCATCAAATGCAAAATTTTAAAAATGTTGGTTCCAATATTCATTGATAATATTCCTTCTAAGCTTATTAACTACTGTGATGTCTCTTATAATATAATAGCCAAAAAACAGAATATAAAAAGCCAAAAATGGAATTCAAAAAGAATCTTGTAGAAAGGAGCCTAATTTTTTTAAGGTTTTAAAACAGCAGAGTGGAATAATCCTGAAGAATATTTATAATTAGATATTTTTCTGGGTCACTATGAGTGATTAAAGTTATCATCATAAATTTTTTTCTTCCTGATATACTTGATTTTTGTAATTAATAAACAAAATTATGATACACCTATTTCTTATGATTAATAGAGTTTTTATTAAAAAATTAAGAATGGCTTTATCACAAAATTTTTAAAATCAAATTTAAATTACACTGGAACCACAAATTGTTTTTCTTTATTTCAGAAATAAAATAATGATCTACATTAGAAGAAATGAATAAGAAATAAATAACTGACACAATTTATTTTTACCTGTTAGAGTAGTGGCAAGACCTTGAAATACTGAATGTATCTATACATGAGCAAACTCAAATTCATAATCGAAAAGTGCATGCATAATGCAATGATGGAGCAAAATATGTCTTAAATTTGACTCAAATTCTGACCATAATGTGCATTGTAACAATACAGCAATACAGACCAACAAGCTCCTTAGTTTTCTGTCATTATGTTAGATAAACTCAACATACAGTATTGTTCAATGGCATTTAATGGTTAATTCTTGTTATTATCACACAGTCAGCACAATGAAGGCACATCAAAACTTGTTCAGGTATAAATAAATAATAACCTCAAAAAATCAATAAAAGAAAACAAATTTCTTCCTTAAATGCAAAACCAGATAGAAATGAATAAAAGGCTACAGTCTGACAAAAAATGGTCAAGCTCTGATATCACTGACTACTCTGACCTCTGCTCACAGACTACTGGAATTCATTTTTTGGAGGGTGTGGGGTGGGTACATGAATTATTTTTCTTTTTCTCTGAAAATCAGTGTCCAGGAAGTTAGTGACTTCGCATATTTGGATTAATAATGGCAATTAAATCTGAAGTGTTTCAGCATGAGTAATTGCGTTTTGTTTAGTTTCTTTTTGTTTTGTTTCAAGTCTGATCTGATATTGCTGATTACTTTGACCTCTGCTAGCTGACTACTCTGACCTCTGCCTAACAGCACACTGCCAGGCCTGCCAACCCTGATGAGAAAGTCTCGGTAAGGAAGTTGATTTTTTCCGTAAGACTGACCAGTTTTCAGTAAGGTGTAAAAAAATATCAATAACTGCTGCTGTAAAGCTGGAAAACATAATTAAAAGTTTGACACAGCAACGATAAACATTATGTTCAACTGAAAAGTTTGTAAAGTATGCACAGACTTTATTTACCACTTGTACAGTTGCACAAACTTTAGTTCCAAATCCTATGCAACTCTATGGCTTGTTACTATCTCTCAACTTGACATAATTCTAGGAAATTCTTTATCCATTTCATATGACAACAAACAATCATATCTCCTGCCACAAGACATACTCAAATTGGCATGTGATGTCCAATATATGTAACTGTGTCCTTTCCAGCTTTTACTCACAAGAATCTGAATACTCCTTTTTATTCTTCTGTGTCGATTATTAACACTTTTCTATAGAAGCTTATTTTCCCTTTTGTTTTAAACATGCATTACTTTCTGGACGCCATTTTAAAAAAATTATATACTCAACAGTTTCATCATGCAGATGCTTCACATGAACAAATAGGTGCAGTTTAAAGCATCTGGGGTGATACTGTAAAGTTAGTCTGGTTCCCTGACTAATTTCACTAATTCTAATATGAAACCCGGTTCAAATAATATATGGATGAATCAATTAACCAAATTTTTCGGTAATGATCATTTTTTCATAGTTTTGGCTTGTATGCCCTAAGTCCATATTTTAAGGGTAATTTTCGTAAGACTTATGGCAAAATCGTAAGGTTTGGCAGGTCTGCACTGCAGGTGTAAGTTGGCCAAGAAATCTAGGTCAGTAGAATACTTTCTCTATAAATTTCTTCCAAAGATATTGATTGCATATGTTATGAAAACAACCGTTGGAGTGGTTTTAGAGATTAATGTCATTTCAAGGATGTTCAGTTTTTGTAATGGTGGCCATATTCAATGGCAGATCAGCCTCATTTGAGAAACAAACTGAATGCCCTGAATATCAGGATGTGTTGTATCAAATTCTGTTGAATGGTTTTTGAGAATTTGTTTCAAGTGGGTTTTTTCTCTTTTTAGTATTGGCAGATGTATTTGACAACGAATCAGAATCAAATACGCAAACTTAAAAGCCATTTATGCAAGGATGTTTTCTGCCGAGTCTAATTAAAATTGGTCTAGTGGTTTTTGAGAAGAAGTTTACAATAGTTTTAATGTTGATGGATCCAGGACCATACCATAAGCTATCTTAACCAAAAATAAGAACACAATGAAACTGATTTAAAACACACAACAAAAAGTCAAAGAAATACACTTAGCAAAGAAAATTGTAATGCAAAATTCAACAGTGAAAAAGCAGTACTGATTGTATAGAATCATATTTATTCTTGTGTTTTTAAAGGTACAACAAATATAGAATACTGGTATTGTTGAACAAAATCAAATTATATACAATAGGAAAGTATATTTCATAACTTATTTCTGAAAGAATTTGTAATTTTAAAAAGTCCTCTTTCATATGTTGGGAATTTTAAAGACTCAAGTACAGGGGAAAAAAAATGTTAGGATTGATTATTTATCAATGCAATCATTATTCTGTTTATTAAGGCAAAAAATTAAATCTTTAGAATAGTCTAAACTTTAGAAAAGAAAATAAAATTAACAAAACTAAAACAAATTTTTTAAAATCATAATTCCAAATTTCATATTAGTGAGAAAAAAATATTAGTAAATTAATGCAACATTGCAGTAAATTCATGAAAGAAACCACACACAACAAAATGTAAACAAACAAAACTCTATTACAGGATAATTCTTTACAGAGACTGATGCTGTATAATTTTTTTAAAATATGAAATTAAAGATTGAAATCTGAGTAGAAGCATCAGGAATATCTAATCAATTTTTATTTTAAAAAATGTAAATTCAAAATAAGTTTTTGCTCTGCTATGACCTAAATGAATATAAGATTAAAAAAATTCAAACTAAATTAACATTTTTGTAGCATTTAAACTACTACTGTCTTCCCAAAAATCATACTGCACTAAAGTAAATTGAATAATTATATGTCTGAAACAACAATTTATTAAATTAATAAAGATTATCTTTGTTACCATAGGAAGTAGAAAGCAACTCATAATGTAAATAAAGAAGAAACGTAATTACTTAGGTTTGTATTTATTTCAACTTTTCTGTTTGAAGATTAGAAGCTATTACTTACAAAATGTTTACCATCTGCCATGGGTGAATTGGAAGATCGTATTGGCACAAGATACTCATATTAGAAGCTATTATTTACAAAATGCTTACCATCTGCCATGGGTGAATTGGAAGATCGTATTGGTACAAGATACTCAGATATACTTTGACAATTGGACTCGAACTGTTCTAACTGTTGTAAAAGATAGAAAAATGCTGGTCTATCCTCTGGGGCAAAATTCCAACATTTACACATTAATGTATACCTGTGGAAAGAAGAAAAAAAAGTTGAGATGTAACTTCTATTAACTCTTTTACAAAATTAAAGGAATTTAAATGTTCAATTATCAAGATACAAAATCCAGTAATTCTATTAAAAATTGATCTGGCGTGTAAGCAATCTTTCTAAATCTGATCTCCACTGTCCTACGGGAAGATCTGACAGTGGTCACTTAGGGGTCATGTTCTGCTGATCTTTGAATAAGCCAATGGAAATGCAGCTTTCAAAAATCTGAGAGTGGATCAAATCATTCAGTACACACTGATGCTCTTCAGTCATACTGCTCAGTCTCCCAAACATAAAGATATATGACTTCAATGGCTGATAAAGTTAGTGATTATAATGATAACATAAATCATCAGAACCATGACTCCTATGTAGTTACTGTTAGATCTTCACAGTGAAGATATGAATTTTAATCAGACTGGGATGTAAGAACATGACAATTATCTTGAACAACATATACCATGTAGTCAGTGGTGTCGGTCATAACATTACATACACCATGATTCAATGGTGTCAGTCATAACATTCTATACATCATGAGTCAATAGTCAGTCATAACATTCCATACACAAGTCAAAGGTGTCAGTCACAACATTCCATATACCATGAGTCAATGGTGTCAGTCATAACATTCCATATACCATGAGTCAAAGGTGTCAGTCACAATATTCCATATACTATGTAGTCAATGGTGTCAGTCATAATATTCCATATACCATGAGTCAAATCGGTCAGTCACAACATTCTAAACACAAATCAATGGTGTCAGTCATAACATTCTATATACCATGAGTCAATAGTGTCAGTCATAACATTCCATACACCATGACTCAATCGTGTCAGTCATAACATTACATACACAAGTCAAAGGTATCAGTCACAACATTCTAAACACAAATCAATGGTGTCAGTCATAACATTCTATACACAAGTCAATGTTGTCAATCATAACATTCCATACACCACAAGTCAATTGTCAGTCATAACATTCTATACACAAGTCAATGATGTCAATCATTACATCCCATTCACATGTCAGTTGTGTCAGGGGTTAAAGTCAGTCATAACATTCCATACACCCTGAGTCAATGATACAGGGGTTAAAGTCAGACATAACACTCCAAACAACTTGAGTAAATGGTGTAGGGGTTAAAGTCAGTCACAACATTCCATACATCCTGAGTCATTTCATACACCCAAGTAAATTAACCTGTCCCTAACTGCACAGAAAGTATGCAGAACAAAATATAACAGCTAGACTAAGTACAGAAAAAATATGCTAAACATGACATAAATAAGCTTGTAAAAGAAAATTTAAAAAAAAATGATATTGCTCATTTAGACCCATACATACTTTCTTCAATTAAACATGCTCCTTGTACATGAATGGATTGAATCACAAAGAAACTTGGCATGATGACATTGCCAAAGGTACTATTATTTTTGTCCCACAAATATCATAGAAAGGGGTTTAGGGTCCAACTTGAAAAAAGATAAATATTTCAATTATTACGACATCTGTTGATTGCTTTAAACATAAATTTTGCAACAAGTCTCTTGTAGAAAACTCCATGTGAATATGACCCCATTCAAGAGGAGTAACAATAACAAGATTTTCAAGATGACTGCCATGGTGGCCATGCTGGATGTTAGACAGTCATCATTTTCATTTAGGTCCAACTAAACATCATAGTAAGTCCCTTAGTCAAAACCCCATGTCAATATAACCATCTACAATGTATATAGGAGGAGTAGCAAGATTTGTAAGATGATGCTGTCATGGCCATATTGGATGTGAGATAAGTACCATTTTCACTTGTGATCAAGCAGACATCACAAATAATCTACTGGTGAAACCTCCATTTCTCTTCAGGAGGAATAGCAATAACATCCATTTTGCAAGATGGCTGTCATGTTGGCCATACTGAATGTCAGACTGAGCCATATGTGTCTATTACAGTTTATTATAACTAGTTTCATATGAAATGTGAAGTAAGTTCAAATGCTGAGTGTCACTTTGCTTATGATCAGGAAATTCTGTACTTACAGTTCCTCAGGGCAGTTATCGGGTCTGTCCAGAGAGCCTCCAGATCTCACATAATGCAATACTTCTATGTTTGTTCTGGCTGGGTATGGCTGTTGGCCAAATGTTACAACCTCCCACATTAAAACTCCAAAGGCCCTGACAAATTAAAAGAACATATCACATATTAAAGATAAAGAAACATTAAATTAAACAAATTAAACTGTAGCACAGTACCTATAGAATGTTTTATGTCACAAAACTATCGACAAATATACAAACCAGCACTCAGTACTATCTATAATCATTTATAAGTTGAGTCTAAGTGCAAACTGCACAGACCCAGATCTGCCAGAGCATGATGTGCCAGCAGACCTGGGTCTGTGCAGTTTGTTAGGAGCAATCAGTAGAACAAAAATATATATACTCTGGTCTACAGTCATGTCATGCTATGGCAGTTCAGGATCTTTGTTGTTTGCAGTTTGACTCGTCTTAAAAGCAAGTATATATGGTAATCTTTATGCTTCTGTTCAATTACAGGTGCATGGCTTTTTCATGTGGTCAGTTTTCAAGTGTTGAAATTTCAAGTGTATTTGAGAACGATTCCTATTTTTCACCTGCTCATTTGAAACTCCCATATAAGCAACCATCATCTCTAGGGTCCGACGGGTGCATGATAAGATTTAGCTTCATATATTTAAGCCAAAACTGAGCAACCTAAACATTTTAAATCTACCTAATGCATTAAACTGCAAAAGAAAAAAAAATCAATTATTGAAGTATTTTCTTTCCAAGTTATTCAAGAAGTTGAATAATGATGAAAGCATAACAATATTACCTGTTTTGCAACATTTTCTTCCAATGGCAGTAAAAACAGGGTACCCTCAGGCTTGGCTTTTAGGTTCAAAATCACGTAAAGGAAAATGTTTAAACATTGCAAACTGTGAACAATTCCTTTATTATAACACTATTTCTCCCTGTGCTAGCTTTGGCAGACTGTACAAATTACAACTCATTCCCTGGGTTGTTTATTATATTAAATGAAAAGACATGAAGAAAAGAAAATGGCTTGCACCATAAAATATCCTGTGCTTAAAGTGCAAGCATTCAAATTGGTAAAGTCAAAATGACAGTAAAAAGGCCTCTCACCAAATGTCAGACTGTGTAGTAAAAACGCCATCTACGAGAGACTCAGGTGACATCCATCGGACTGGTAGCAACCCCTCTCCCTCCTTTCTGTAGTAATCATTCTTATAGATATCCCGAGCCAAGCCAAAATCTCCAATCTTCACCACCATGTTGCTTGGACTCTTACACGAAACAAGACAATTTCTGGCAGCCAAATCTCTGTATATAGAGAGAAAACAAGAGCTGAGTATGTGCTGCATTCCAATTTTAAGGCTTCACTATTATGTGTATAAAGCAGAACAAAATGTATTTAGATTATGTTAATGAAATCAAACAATAATTATGTAATTGTTTTCACAATTAAGGTGCCTATCTTGATGTGAATGTGTGTGTTTATGTGATCCATTCCATCTGGACCTGTTTGTGTATGTTTATGTGATCCAGTCCATCTGGACCTGGATGTGTATGTTTATGTGATCCTGTCCATCTGGACCTGGATGTGTGTGTTTATGTGATCCTGTCCATCTGGATATATTATGTGTGTTTATGTGATCCTGTCCATCTGGACCTGGATGTGTATGTTTATGTGATCCTGTCCATCTGGATGTATTATGTGTGTTAATGTGATCCTGTCCATCTGGACCTGGATGTGTATGTTTATGTGATCCTGTCCATCTGGATGTATTATGTGTGTTTATGTGATCCTGTCCATCTGGATGTATTATGTGTGTTTATGTGATCCTGTCCATCTGGACCTGGATGTGTATGTTTATGTGATCCTGTCCATCTGGATGTATTATGTGTGTTTATGTGATCCTGTCCATCTGGACCTGGATGTGTATGTTTATGTGATCCTGTCCATCTGGATGTATTATGTGTGTTTATGTGATCCTGTCCATCTGGACCTGGATGTGTGTGTTTATGTGATCCTGTCCATCTGGATGTATTATGTGTGTTTATGTGATCCTGTCCATCTGGACCTGGATGTGTGTGTTTATGTGATCCTGTCCATCTGGATGTATTATGTGTGTTTATGTGATCCTGTCCATCTGGACCTGGATGTGTGTGTTTATGTGATCCTGTCCATCTGGATGTATTATGTGTGTTAATGTGATCCTGTCCATCTGGACCTGGATGTGCATGTTTATGTGATCCTGTCCATCTGGATGTATTATGTGTGTTTATGTGATCCTGTCCATCTGGACCTGGATGTGTATGTTTATGTGATCCTGTCCATCTGGATGTATTATGTGTGTTTATGTGATCCTGTCCATCTGGACCTGGATGTGTGTGTTTATGTGATCCTGTCCATCTGGATGTATTATGTGTTTATGTGATCCTGTCCATATGGATGTATTATGTGTGTTTATGTGATCCTGTCCATCTGGATGTATTATGTGTGTTTATGTGATCCTGTCCATCTGGACCTGGATGTGTGTGTTTATGTGATCCTGTCCATCTGGATGTATTATGTGTGTTTATGTGATCCTGTCCATCTGGACCTGGATGTGTGTGTTTATGTGATCCTGTCCATCTGGATGTATTATGTGTTTATGTGATCCTGTCCATCTGGATGTATTATGTGTGTTTATGTGATCCTGTCCATCTGGATGTATTATGTGTGTTTATGTGATCCTGTCCATCTGGACCTGGATGTGTGTGTGTTTATGTGATACTATCCATCTGGATGTATTATGTGTGTTTATGTGATCCTGTCCATCTGGACCTGTTTGTGTGTGTTTATGTGATCCTGTCCATCTGGACCTGAATGTGTGTGTTTATGTGATCCTGTCCATCTGGATGTAATATGTGTGTTTATGTGATCCTGTCCATCTGGATGTATTATGTGTGTTTATGTGATCCTGTCCATCTGGACCTGGATGTGTGTGTTTATGTGGTCCTGTCCATCTGGACCTGGATGTGTGTGTTAATGTGGTCCTGTTCATCTGGACCTGGATGTGTGTGTTTATGTGGTCCTGTCCATCTGGACCTGGATGTGTGTGTTAATGTGATCCTATCCATCTGGATGTATTATGTGTGTTAATGTGATCCTGTCCATCTGGACCTGGATGTGTGTGCAATGTGATCCTGTCAATCTGAACCTGGATGTGTGTGTTAATGTGATCCTGTCCATCTGGACCTGGCTGTGTGTGTTAATGTGATCCTGTCCGTCTGGACCTGGATGTGTGTGTTAATGTGATCCTGTCCATCTGGACCTGGATGTGTGTGTTAATGTGATCCTGTCCATCTGGACCTGGATGTGTGTGTTTATGTGATCCTGTCCATCTGGACCTGGATGTGTGTGTTTATGTGATCCTGTCAATCTGAACCTGGATGTGTGTGTTAATGTGATCCTGGCAATCTAGACCAACATGTGTTTGTTTATGTGGTCCAGTCAATCTGAACCTGGTTGTGTGTGTTTATATGATTCTATCCTTCTGGATGTGCATGTGCATGTTTACATGATCCTGTCCATGCTTGCAAGTGTTTATATCATTCTGTCCATCACAATATGCATGTGTGTGCTTTTGCAATCCTGTTCCTGTGGATGTCCATGTGTTTATGTAAAGTCATAACTGGGATTTAAAAAACAACACAAATGCCAAATATTCTGTGTAACTAGTTTAACATTTACAGCATGCTTCTTCAGGCACAACAAGTTTTGAATTATGTCTTTATATTTTTCAGCAACTACTATGTAAAGTCATGCAACTCCTTCTTCACTGCATAGTTTGGTATACAATGTTGTCTGTAGATGTTGAAGAAATTTTGGGTCTATCCCTTGAGGATGTTGCTTTGGGATGGAATGTTATGTGCACACTTTTACATGTACCTTTAATGTGGGTATATCTGAGATCAGCATAGATGTAATTAAAACTGGCAAAACTTTAGAAAACTTCTACCAGGTACCTGTCGATCCTAACGATCATTACCTGGATACCCTATCAAACGGAAATTTTATTAAATGTGTGCAAAACTGAAGTTAAGTCAACTTTTTTTTATTGTTTATTTAATTCACAGTGTCACTACTTAATGTCATCTGGTAAAAGTCAAAGAATTCATCCTCATTGTCTGATAAAGTTTTGAAATCCTCCATCATTGTCTAGTAAATAGTCGTGGTCTAGTCATTGTAAATATTATCTGACACCCTTTTTTTGACATCCTTGTCATGATACTTATTTTGAGACCAGAGCTTGAGCTTTTTATATAACACTCTGATCCTACAATTTGTGAAATCTATTAAAGGTTGCAACTGAACACATGTCAGTTGTGCGGCAAGATCAAATAACCACCCTCCGTTCTTTGTCATTGTACCACAATGGCAGCTCAATCAAAGAGCTGTCATGTAGGAAAACAAGCTATGAGATTAAAGTAAATTATTTACTGGAAGAGGCAGACCTTTACTTGGCACTGAAAAAAGTACATGTATTTGTGACTCAATCAAAAGGATTGTCAACTTGAAAACAAAGTGTGTGCTGCCTTTACAAGTACTGGCAGAAAAGTTGTATACGGTAAATGGATAAATGGGTAAACGGGTACCCTATGGCTCATTTTATTACCTGGGTTCCAAGATACCCACTGGCATTTTTAGGTGTAATACTGCATTTCTGCAGACTTCATGATTTGTTAAGACTCTGGATAGAAAAGCTGTCACTCTACTGGCTGAAAAATATTCTCATTTCTTCTTTTTAAGTGCAGATTTTTTAAACCATTTGTAATATTTTTGAGCAATCAAGAAATTCTCAGATTAGCCAATGCAGTAGCCATAATAGATGATCCTTCATTTAGGACCAACTAGATATCACTAGACGTCTTAAGGTAAAAGCCCCATGTAGATGTGGCCATCAATTCAGTAGCAGTAGTCATAAGAAGATTTTCAAGATGGCCACCATGATGACCATAATGGATGCCAGATCAGCACCATTTTTATTTAGGATCTGCTAGAAAAGATACAAATACTCAGATGGAAACCCCATGTAAATAAGACTTTCCATTTAGAAGAGGTAGTGAAAACAAGAGTTTAAAAATGGCTGCCATGGTGGCCATGCAGGACATTATAATCATTTTCCTAAGGACTAACTCAACATCACAAGAAGTCTTCCAGTGAAAACCCCATGTCAATATGACTTTGCATACAAGAAGAGTAGCAATAACAAGCAGAAATTCAATTTTCAAGAGGGCAGCTGTGTCAGCCATATTGGAGGTCAAACCATCAACATTTTTATTCAGGACTAAGTAGACATCACAAGAATACTGGTGAAAACCCTACATCAATATAAATTTATGTTCAGGACGAATAGTGATAACAAGATTTTCATTATGGCCAAACTGGAGGCCATTTTGATCAACTGGACATCCAAAGCCTTTAAAAGAAAACCATATGCTGATTTGCCCATGACTTCAGAAGGAGTAGCTATAAAATATCTTCAAGATAGTCACTGAAACAGCTGCGATGGAATTCCAAGCAACACCATTTTCATTTAGGACCAACAATACATTATAAGAACTCTTGTTTAAAAGCCCCATGTCAATAGGACTTTCCATTCAGGAGTAGCAGTAATAGTATATTCAAGACAAGCGCTGTGATGGCTATGTATGATTTTAGAGGAATGGCACTGTTTAAACCATTTTTGTTTAAAACAAACTAGACATTATAAGAAGTCTTGCAGTCAAAGCCCAATGTCAGTATCATTTTCTGGATTTTCAAGATGGACATTCTGACAGCCATCTTGGTTCTCCAAGCAGCACTATTTTCATGTAAGACCAAATAGACTATGGAATAAATGTACATGTGTATAGGACCAAATAGACCGTGGGATGAATGTGCATGTGTATAGGATCAAATAGACCATGGGATGAATGTGCATGTGTATAGGACCAAATAGACCATGGGATGAATGTGCATGTGTATATGACCAAATAGACTGGGATGAATGTGCATGTGTATAGGACCAAATAGACCATGGGATGAATGTACATGTGTATAGGACCATATAGACCATGGGATGAATGTGCATGTGTATAGGACCAAATAGACCATGGGATGAATGTGCATGTGTAAAGTTTCAAGCAATCCTTGAAATAGTTTATGGGAACAACAAATTTGTTCTATCTGATGGATGATGTACAAATGGTGATTCCACATGCTTTTCTGGTCAAAGACCAGTAAAAGCATAAAGCAGGGATATGTTCCAAAATCAGTCTAATCTGACAATTTTATGACCAGGGTAAGTATAGAAAATTCAAACCTCTGGTCAGATACATCTCTGACAGTTTTTAAAAATTAATTTAATGATTCTGATAGCAAAGTCTTTACCACCTTATCTGTCATCTCTAGAGGGAATGAATACAGGATCTGCATATAACACCAAATTTCTGTATTAAATCATGAAGTTTATCATGTTTTGAGGAATGTCTTATTTTCCTCGACAACTATTGTATGAATCTGAATGCTGGCAAATATAATTCACAAATTATTAAACATACACACAATTACACTAACTATAACAGTTTAAATTACTTGGGAACAAAATACAGTAGGTACACTAAGAATGACATGGGATTAATTTACGATTAACTGTGAATAAAATACAGTATGTACACCAAAAATGACACATTACCTGTGAACAAAATGCATGTCTTCCAAATATTTACATCCTCTGGAAACATCAACACAAATCTTAACAAGGTCAGTGAGGCACAGTTCTGCTGGATTATTCTGAAAGATAGACCAAGAACAGTCATCCATATGATGATGCGAAAGAAACTGTTGATTGTTTAGATTTTAACTGCAATTACTATTTTCATACCCACTACTCGCAAAGATGTCTGTGAACATTTTTTCTTAAACATAACACCCTGTCAGGACGGATGAAAGCTGCTGAGTCTATAAAGAAAGACTACACTGAAGGTAACTGTCCTTCCCAAAGGAAGAAGCCGAAGACTGCTAAATTTGAAGACATGTATGAGGCCACAGCAAAATGGTTCAATGAAACCCGCAATGCACATTCCACCTTATCCATAGACCATGATATGATCATCAAAAAAGTGTCACTTTAAAATTCATCATAACATCAGATACAAAAGGATTTGTGGAGAAGCCAACTCAGCAGACACATCACAGCTTGATGGGTGGAAAGCCCAACTTAAAGATATATTGCAAAATTATAAGTCTGAGGATATGTACAATGCGGACAAAACAGCCTTTTCAATGTGCAATGGTTTGACAAGATGTTTTGCACAATCAAACTCATTGGTAATATTGGAAGAAGCACATGGTCACTTGGAAAAGTTGCAGTGTCTTTTCCAGAGAGAACAGCTATCAAAGCTCAAACAGAAGAAGCTTGCATGAAGTTCAGAAATGCAAGTACTCTTGTTATCTCTCATGCCCACTTGTTGTGCTAACATTTAATTTTAATTTATTTAAATTTAAATTAAATTAAATTTTATTGTAATTTTATGCATTGATTATGCTATAGACAATAATCTCAATTACATGTATATGTATTTGTCATTAAAATCTTTTACTGTTACATGTATTTATGGAGAATCAGGATTGTATTAAACTTCAAAATCCGGAATTGACACTCAGAGGTTTGGTCAAGGATGAAAATAAATTTTACTATTGAACGAAATCGTTTTTTATTGTTAATTTGGATATATTTGAGTGCTATTTTATTGGTGATTTACAATAAAAAACGATTTCCTCTTTTCAAAAACCAGGGACGTTTAATTCATGAAACAGCAGCCATCAACATCAAAACTCAATTGTTTTTATTGTTCCATCAGTAAAATATGTATGCCATGATTTCTTTGTCAGCAATAGTAAAATTTATTTTCATCCTTGACCAAACCTCTGAGTGTCAATTCCGGATTTTGAAGTTTAATACAATCCTGATTCTCCATACTGAACCCTAACTGTGAAACAAAGCTTTCATGCACTGACTATTTATTTCACTTCTCTTCCTACTGTTGGTCCCATTTGCAAATTAGTATGATAAACTACTGATTAATGTTAGATGCTTTCATTATGTTACCCGCCTTATAATATCAATAAGAGTGTTGAATTATTAAATTGAAATGAGTTGATCTGACACACTACCGTGACTGCAAACTCTAATGCATTAAGATCTGCATGCCCTTTAACATATTTTTTTATACAAAAGACTTAATTAATGTGACAGTACCAAGCAGGTCTACTTTTAATTGATTACAATAATACGACACTTCCACAAATTGGTCAGCACTAAATTAGCATACATGCCAACCTTGAGAGATGTATAAGCCTAATTTTTGTTAATATAAGTGGCAAAAAAACATAATCTGAGCATTAAAAGCATAATATATATTACTAGCATTAGAACCCCTACTTTGTTGAGGCTAATATATTATATGGCATAAATACATTACACTGTATGAAAAATTAATTTTATTTTTACTACAAATCTGGATATGCAGTTCAAAATACTTGGCAAAAATGGGCAAAATCAATGTGGATTACAACCACAATACAAACACAAAATATAATGAAAAATTATTTATATTCAACATTCACCTTAACTGATCTACATGTCTATAACGTTTGCTGAATGATCGTGAAGTCCACAGATTGTATCATCAGTCCAACTGCTGTATTGCATCACTCTCATATTCCTCTTTAAAAATTTCTAAAGCTGTGTTGAATTGTCCTTTTCTGGTTGGACATGTTTTTAAGTTTAAAATGACCCATCTGCTCTTAAGAATTTTCATGTCAACCAACTTCACTTAACATCTAGCTCCAGTTTCTTTAAAAACAGACTACTCCACTAGTAAAATGCATTATCAATACAAATAATCTACGAAGCAACGTTTCAAATTAAACAAACCCATCTGTTTTATTAGTTACTATAGAGAACTAGGACAGTACACGCTGCTCTATGATGGACAAATTAACTCTTCTGCTATTCTTAGGCAGCATCTTTCTTTTTATAACATTCTCAACTTTTTATGAGTGGAATTAAAGAGATGATAATATAAATTATAAACACAACTTTTATTGCTTCATTTTGTTTTATTTTTTAACATTCTGGAAAAGCATAATCCACAGTGCAGGCAAGAGTAGACGTAATTCAGTGCAAAAAGCATAATGATTATGCCAAAAGCATAATGAATGAATTAGATTCTTGTAAATGCATGCAGATGTAGCTGAATACATGAGGGCATAATGCATTTGTGATGACTGCACTGAAAGTTAATAAAAAAAATAGGACAATTCAAATGAAAAAACTTTTTTAGTTGGTACGCATAATTCACATTTTTATGGATCAAAATATTGTCAGTGTACTGAGAACTTTTGTGAAAAGAAAATTTCACAAACTACATAACTTTTTAACAGTGTACTGAGAACTTTTTTGAAAAGAAAATGTAAAAAACTATATAACTTCTAATTAAAAGTTGCAAATTTTCATGATGCTAATTTAAATTCTCTGGCACTAACTGCCATTTTTTACAATAAATCGAGTGATATATCAAAGTTTCATTTACCAGTTTTGATCAAAATTTTCTTTACGTTCAATAAACGCTGGCCAATTTTGGGGGCTATTTTCTTGAAAATAAAATGGGATCCATGCCTGTCCAAGTATTATAAGTGGGTTCACAAGCTGCCTCTGCACAAGTTATTAAGAGATGTATGTGGTATTATTAAAATATAAGATACACGACCCACCTCATGTTGTTCATGTTGTGTGTGTGTGTGTGTGTGTGTGTGTGTGTGTGTGTGTGTGTGTGTGTGTGTGTGTGTGTGTGTGTGTGTGTGTGTGAACATATCATTATTAACTCATAAATATGTAGATAATGGGGGGCATCATGGTAGATTAAATCTTTTTTTAACTAAATGAGTCACCGTCTCAGAATAAAGTCAGTAGTACAAGTACTGGATTGAGTAAGTGTAAAAGAATGGATGAGAGGTGATACAAGTACCATTAAAATCACTTTTCAAGCAGATTCATTCATTTGGCAATCGAATGACATGAACATTTTTGAGGAATCAAATTTATTCATAGAATAAGCAAGATGATCTTCAATTTTAACATCAGTAAAATTGCAATAATGACTTCCAGTGTAAATCTGCATCTGCATACAAATTACTGACAAGGACCCTGGATGACAGGGACACTGGATGACAGGGACCCTGGATGACAGGGACACTGAATGACAGGGACCCTGGATGACAGGGACACTGGATGACAGGGACACTGGATGACTGCGAGGTCTGAGGCTTTCCTCCTTAAAGGTCACTGACATCTCACATTAACAAGAAATCACAACTTGTGTGTATTTTCATTTTTAAAAAATTCTTAAAGTTAATGATTAGTTAATAATAATTATTACATACCCAATTTATCCTAACATGCTTGATCTAGCATTCAATACGGCTGTTCAATCTGTATTTCTCTATCACACACCAAGGTTCGAACTACTAGGCTGCCTTTACTGACGTCAGCATGTATATATTTTTAGATGCAATGAATAGCACTTCATCTTTATGTCAAAGCTAAAATCTTTTAGAAAGTGAAAAAGAGGGTATGTAAAAAAAAAAGAACTGCATTTGTATTCTGTACTGAGTCAGTAGAAAGAAATTGTTTTGATATGGCATATGTATATATCTTGGCATGGCTTTTACATATCCGTACGAAATATCAAACTTGTTCTTTCCTCCAACACAGGACAAAACTGACATGCAGTTTTGTGTATTCATCATGCACACTTTACTCAACTTTAACATAAACCAGAACTCTGTAAAGGATCTGTTCCATGTTTCACTTGACATTTCAAATTTTCTTTCTCAGATGGGCATTTCTGAATATGCCTTATTTTCAGGGGTTTTGAATTATGAATTTTTCATTAGGCATTAAGGATTAATAATAAGTCATAATAACCCACATTTTCCTGAAAATATTCTTTTTTTTAAAACTACGAGTAGAAAAAGTGATGTCTTCAAATTTGGGTAATTCCTCATCTTATTTTTCAAGAATAAAAGGGCTCCCAAGTGTACAGTTTACAAAGCAATGAGTTATTTTTCATCCTTTACATTATGTGTGCCTATACCAAAAGTCCCATTATTATAACTGCCAAAAACAATATAATGCAAAATTCCAATTTGAGGAAAGATTTTGACAAATATAGTGCATTTGTTGCCCACATGCAATCAGGTTCAAATTCTTCCATTGTGTTTTGACAGATCTTTCAATTTATCTAATTATGTATGACACCTACAGTACAACTTACAGAAGAGGGTCTACAGGAGCGCAGGAAAGAGAGTAAGTCTCCTCCTTCCATCAATTCCAAGATGATGAATTGTGGATCATTGTCAAGGCACACACCCAGGAGACTAAGAATGTTACTGTGGTGAAAGTTACTCATCAGCAGGGCTTCTTTAAGGAATTCTTCTTTCTCCTGATCTGAAGCACTCTTCCTAAGGGTCTTGAGGAATGAAAAACAAAGAATCAAGATGCTGATCTTAATGGTATTCTGCAGCCAAAAAAAACCAATATTTCAAGAAAGTACTGCTTTACACTGTTAATTACTATCAGGTTACTTAAATATTAAGATGGTACTGCTTTACACTGTTAATTACTATCGGGTTACTTAAATATTAAGATGGTACTGCTTGACACTGTTAATTACTATCAGGTTACTTAAATATTAAGATGGTACTGCTTGACACTGTTAATTACTATCGGGTTACTTAAATATTAAGATGGTACTGCTTGACACTGTTAATTACTATCAGGTTACTTAAATATTAAGATGGTACTGCTTTACACTGTTAATTACTATCGGGTTACTTAAATATTAAGATGGTACTGCTTTACACTGTTAATTACTATCGGGTTACTTAAATATTAAGATGGTACTGTTTTACACTGTTAATTACTATCAGGTTACTTAAATATTAAGATGGTACTGCTTTACACTGTTAATTACTATTGGGTTACTTAAATGTTAAGATGGTACTGCTTTACTCAGTGAATTACTATCAGGTTACTTAAATATTAAGATGGTACTGCTTTACTCAGTGAATTACTATCAGGTTACTTAAATATTAAGATGGTACTGCTTTACACATTTGATTACTATTGGGTTGCTTAAATAATAAAACAGTACTAATTAACACAGTTAATTACTATTTACCTTCACAGCAACTTTTGTGTCCCCTGAACTGTCACTCAAGATATTTTTAGCCACACCTTCAAACACTTCACCAAAAGCTCCACTACCAAGGAATTTGCACAGCATCAATTGATCACGTCGGAAATGAGGCAGTGCTGCTATTTCATCATCAGTTGGTACAATGCTGAGAAAAAAAAACATTTTATCAAACCATATGTACTTGCTTGTAAGTCCAACTGCAAACTGCAGAGACCAAACTCTGCAATCACATAATGTGCTGGCAGATCTGGGTCTCCACAGTTTGTTTGGATTAATTAGTAAAATAAACAACATAGACACCAATCTGCAGGCACATTATCCTATGGCATATCAGGATCTTTGTTATTTGCAGTTTGACTTGACTTATAAGTAAGTATATATGGTATAACAACAAACTGTGACAAATAAAAATGAAATATTTTCTACTAAATAAACTGGATATTAATAAAAAATATTGATTGACTAGATAAGAAAATTTTCACATTTAAATCTGTGCAGATCAAATATGGAAGCCTGCAATCAAGAAAATATAACTGACTTCAGTACTTCCATATTGTACTACTGCCTACAGAAGCCATAGAGCAGAGCATATTGCCTAACAGTAATAGGCAACATTACACAATTAGCATTCCCTCATTATAATCCTTTCAGTGGGATTCAATGAGTGTATTGCCTTACAGTGGGATTCAATGAGTGTATTGCCTTACAGTGGGATTCAGTGAGTGTATTGCCTTACAGTGGGATTCAATAAGTGTACTGCCTTACAGTGGGATTCAATGAGTGTACTGCCTTACAGTGGGAATCAATGAGTGTACTGCCTTACAGTGGGATTCAATGAGTGTACTGCCTTACAGTGGGATTCAATGAGTGTACTGCCTTACAGTGGGAATCAATGAGTGTACTGCCTTACAGTGGGATTCAATGAGTGTACTGCCTTACAGTGGGATTCAATGAGTGTACTGCCTTACAGTGGGAATCAATGAGTGTACTGCCTTTCAGTGGGATTCAATGAGTGTACTGCCTTACAGTGGAATTCAATGAGTGTACTGCCTTGCTGTGGGATTCAATGAGTGTACTGCCTTACAGTGGGATTCAATAAGTGTACTGCCTTACAGTGGGATTCAATGAGTGTACTGCCTTTCAGTGGGATTCAATGAGTGTACTGCCTTACAGTGGAATTCAATGAGTGTACTGCCTTACAGTGAAGCGATTTTATATTAAAGTAGCTTTCTTTTGGATTTCTGAAGAAATATTTGGCAAAATGAAATGGATTCACATCGTTATTTTAAAAACAAATGTAAATTTCCTTGTCTATTTCATTATTATGATAATAATCTGAAGAGCTATTAATCTAATGAATTATGCAAAAAGGTGAAGCAACTTTAATACAACATATAATCCAGATTCCTTTTTGTTTACTGTGGGGTCAGAAAGTTCAATGTTCAGGCTGCTTTTCCAGAAGGGAGAAGAGCAGATCTCTGTCAATTGAAGGTAAATGTTTTCCTTGAGTTTCTCCAGTATATGTCACCAAAATGATCCCCTTACACCTCCCACCTGGGCTCACCTAAATGGTCAATTTACACCTCCACCTGGGATCACCTAAATGGTCACCTTATACCTTCACTTGGGCTCACCTAAATCATCACCTTACACCTCAACCTGGCTCACCTAAACGGTCCCCTTACACCTACCACCTGAGCACATCTAAATAGTCACCGTACACCCCTACCTGTTCTGTCTTTAGTACCCTATGTATTCAATGATAAGTCAAGCCCATCTACAAAACCCATTGCATAATGAACCAGTAGGACAGGGTATATGCTGTTTGTTCTTCTGATTACTCCTAAGAAAGCCACATAGGCCCAAACATGCCAGTGCATTATGAGAAAGAAACTGGGGTCCATACAGTTTTCAATCAGAATAAACTTTTAAGTGAGTATATACAGTACTTTCTATAGTTAAACTGGATTTGAAAGACTGCTATTTTTGGAGGCCACTTGTAACTTTATGACCAGATTCTGCATACATAAGTCCATTATATTACAAACATGACTCTAATGACAGACCGCTCCAGTTGCCTAGTCATTAGAGCATCTGCCATGGATGCGGAAGGTCATGCGTTCGATCCCTGGCCAAGTCATAACAAAGACTTACAAAAATGGTACTAACAGCTGCCTCGCTTGGTGCTCAGCATTAAGAGGTTAGTGTTAGTACTGGTCGGCCTGGTGTCAGGATAATGTGACTGGGTGGGACATCATGCTACATGTCCGCAGCATGATGCCCCAGTGCTAGACATCACTATAAACTATCTCACTGCAGACATCGTAGCGATATGACTGAAAAATTGTTAAAGCTATGTTAAAAATCCAAATCACACACACACACACTCTATTGACAGAACATATGTCTTGCTACAAGGGGTGCTCTAAAGATGAGACTTACAGTATAAATTGTACTAACTTACTGTATCACTGATGCATCATAGATAAGACTTTAACTTGAAGATACAGCCTTTCTGGTGTGTGACAATAGTATACTATATGTACTCAATTACAAGAAGAGTTCAACTGCAAACTACAAAGACCCCGATCTACCATCCCATAATTTAGCAGCAGATATGGATCTATGCAGTTTGTTAAGCATAACCCAAAGAACAAACATAGACCCTGATCTGCTGGTGCATTATGGGATGGCAGATCAGGATCTATGTTGTTTGCAGTTGGACTTGACTTGTAAGCTAGTATGTATGATACCATTTTATGTATACACTTACTTGATGGCATACAGAGCATTGCTTTGTTGTACAGCTGTTGTAGGCAATTCTCGTAGTGTTGCTAGTTCTAAATCTGGCCCTCTGGCAACAGCAATGAAATGATTATTCTTCCTCTTTTCGTCATTCCTTCGTCTGCAGCACACTAAAATAGAAATGTTATTTGTTATCCATAGTTTTGGTCTATCACACACATTTTCAAGGCTGATATTTTGGTCATATCCTCTGATATTATGATGTTCAATGTGTACGACAGCATGTTTAATTTTCTGGCACCTGATAAACATTTGCTGGTGGTAAACAATCCCATACTGTGATAATTCCATACTGTGATAATCCCATACTGTGATAATTCCATACTGGCATAATGTGACAATAAAGTTTATAATACTACTACTTTTTAGTAATAAACAGGACATATATGAACAGGAGGCATGAGTGTGCTTGACTTCGCTCATCAGCCTTATATAACTTAATGATGCCATAGATAGCCTATCATGTGCTGAAAATGGTATTAAACCCCTCCAAAAATAAAAAATACATAACTTTACAGTTGGCCATTTAACATTTCAGGTTTCCTTTTTAATGTTCTACTTTCAAAAAATATATTTTCTTTCATACAAATTTAGCATAGAATCTACCATACATCATTATTTTCTGCTTTTCTTATGAGTTAAAACAATGTATAATTGTTATGAGTTAAAACAATGTATAATTTTGTTATGAGTTAAAACAATGTATAATTGTTACGAGTTAAAACAATGTATAATTGTTATGAGTTAAAACAATATATAATGGTTATGAATTAAAACAATGTATAATTGTTATGAGTTATAACAATGTATAATTATTATGAGTTAAAACAATGTATAATTGTTTCAAAGCAGATGTTGAGCCTAAATATAACACTTACTTAGCAGATATTTTTGGTTGAGTAAGACAGTGAAGTAGCTGTATTTTGAGGGTGATGATCAATATTGGATTCATTGCTTGTTTCTTTTATTAATAATAATAATAATAATAATAATAATAACAATAATAATAATAATAACAATAATGACCTTATTTAAAGAGGGTAGCACAATTAGCTGATGAACTAATATAGCTTGAGGCCCTCATACAAAGGAATTTATTTATTTTAGCTGCATCTCTGAAGCCACTGGATATATTGGGTTTGGAAGAAGGAAATAGAGTGGGCATTTCTAATCTCAACTGGAATACTATTCCAGAGAAAAGTTACAGAGTATTGGAAACTTTTTCAAAAATAATTCCTTATTTGGCCTGGGAATTTTATACAGTTTGGTAGACATGGATTGCAGGTGGAGAAGTCTATACTGGAATAGTAATTGTAAATATTCAGGAGCACTATTATTGGATATCCTGTACATTAATTTGGCTTTTCAGTTTGAAATCTCAAAACAATTGCATCATATGGAAATCAAATGTACAAATTTTGGGCATAATATATAATAATGATATTAATAATAATAATAATAATAATAATAATAATAATGACCTTATTTAAGGAGGGTAACACAATTAGCTAAGAATTACTATACCTTGAGGCCCTCATACAAAGGAATTATTTATTTTAGCTGCATCTCTAAAGCCACTGGATATATTGGGTTTGGAAGAAGGAAATAGAGTGGTCATTTCTAACCTCAACTGGAATACTATTCCAAAGCAGAGTTCCAGAGTATTGGAAACTTTTTTTTAAACAACTCCTTATTTTGTTTGGGAATTTTATACTGTTTGGTAGACATGGATCGCAGGTGGGGATTATTGCCAGGTAACCTACAATGGAATAGTGATTGTAAATATTCAGGAGCACTATTATTGGATATCCTGTACATTAATTTGGCTTTTCTCAAATGGATTCAGTTTTTAATAGGTAATATTTTTAACTTACCAGCTAAATTTTCCTTGGTTTCTTTCTGGATTGATATTAGCCCAAATGCTCTTTTCTGAAGATGTGCCAGCTTTGCTGTTTTTATCATTTGAATTACCCCATACTGTATTACAGTAGTCTAAATAGGGTTGTATGTAACTGTTATAAAATAGTTTTCTGTGCCTTTCAGGGAGAAAATGTCTTATCCTACTGAGAAGCCATTAACTTGAATCAACTTTTTTTACTGATATGTTTGATATGTTCAGTCTATGATTGGTTAGTCTCTACCAAACACCAAGTAGTCTATCATAATAATAATAATAATAATGACCTTATTTAAAGAGGGTAACACAATTAGCTAAAAACTAATCTACCTTGAGGCCCTCATACAAAGGAATTTATTTATTTAAGCTGCATCTCTGAAGCCACTGGATATATTGGGTTTGGAAGAAGGAAATAGAGTGGGCATTTCTAATCTCAGCTAGAATACTATTCCAGAGCAGAGTTCCAGAGTATTGGAAACTTTTTTTAAATAACTCCTTATTTGGTTTGGGAATTTTATACTGTTTGGTAGACATGGATCGCAGGTGGGGAGTATTACCAGGTAGCCTATACTGGAATAGTGATTGTAAATATTCAGGAGCACTATTCTGAGATATCCTGTACATTAATTTGGCTTTTCTCAAGCAGATTCGGTCTTTAATAGGTAATATTTTTAACCTACCAGCTAAACTTTCCTTGCTTTCTTTCTGGATTGATATTAGCCCAAATGCTCTTTTTTGAAGATGTGCCAGCTTTGCTATGTTTTTATCATTTGAATTACCCCATACTGTACTACAGTAGTCCAAATAGGGTTGTATGTAACTGTTATAAAATAGTTTCCTGTGCCTTTCAGGGAGAAAATGTCTTATCCTACTGAGAAGCCATAAACTTGAATTGACTTTTTTACTGGTATGTTTGATATGTTCAGTCCATGATAGGTTATTATCTACCAGAACACCAAGTAGCCTATCATGACAGACCATTTGGAAATTTTTATCCTTCCATGTCAGACATATTTCATCACTATAAAGGTTTGTTCTTTTCTGTCGTGTTGAGATAAGTAATATTTTAGTTTTACCAGTATTTACAACCATGTCATTGCATGTGCACTGTTGTCCAGTTTGTTTAGGGCATTCTGTAAAGAAATTTCGAGTTCATGCTTTGTGTTCTGGATGTCTGACAATGTTGTGTCATCTGCATAGAGATCTGTAGATGATATTGAGACCCTTAGTAAAAGTGGTATGTCATTAATAAATAAAATGAATAATAATGGACCTAGAATTGAGCCTTGTGGTACTCCATATCTAGCTGTTCTAGATTCAGACTGAACATTATTTGTATAATCATGTTTTGTCCTCTCACATAAGTATGAAGTAAACCATCTAAATGAGTGTGCTTTCATCACACTGGTAGATTTTCAGTTTCTTCAAAATGATTTCATGACCCATCATGTCAAATGCTTTCCTGAAATCTACAAATACAGATCCTATTATTCTACCTTGGTCAAGTGCCTGAAGCCATTTATCAGTTAGGGATATCAAAGCAGTCTCACATAAATGTTTCTGTCTAAAGCCTGATTGATTAGGGTGTAGCAGCAAGTGTTTGGATAAATATGAAATGAACTTAAGTAATATTTAGGGCCTTGACTAGAGGTATGTTGTTCATGGGTTTGGTAATAATTAGGGCCTGGACTACAGGTATGTTGTTCTTAGGTTTGGTAATAATTAGGGCCTGGACTACAGGTATGTTGTTCTTAGGTTTGGTAATAATTAGGGCCTGAATTATAGGTATGTTGTTCTTAGGTACTGTATGTGCTGACACACTGTTATGCATCATGGGGTGTGAGGGGCAGGTGTTAGAGCTAAATAAGTAAATAACCAATGCCAATCATTCAATGACATGATTCTAAAATATAAGGACATCTGAACTGCACTGTCTTATGGTTGGGGCTGTCAGATATTTAATTAGCTAGGAAAATATAATTACACAGTAATTGTATGGTATTATGGTGGGCACTGTATGATAACTGGTCATTTCAACCCATCAATCAGACATTTGACATTTTGGAAACTCTGGTTGGTAGGCAGGGTTCTACACAATATACCTGTCCCACGTGGTATTTTTCCCCTTTGAGGCATCAAAGATCACCTTATTACATGACTGAAAACATTGAAAATATCTGTATTTCTAATACAATGTATAAAACAAAATAAATGTGACCTTTTTAAGAAAATTATTGGAATAATTAACTCCAACTTACCAAACCAGACAACCACAATGATGACAAAAGCCAGCACAAAGGCAAAAGCTACAACCACAGCAGTGATAGTCATCATTCCATCATCTGGTGGTACCTCCAGCACTGAAATATATGGAATCGTTTGTATTCTTATGGGAAAACATAGTGAGATACAAGCATGAAACTCCATGATCATTATACAAAGTCTGGTGTAAAAACGAAATAGGAAGAAATAAACATTAGCAAGGAAAATAGTTTTGAAATAGTGGACATGGGTAAAATTAAACAAAATTATTAAGCAAAATCAGTAAAATTAAAAGTGCATTAGTTTTTGTATAAAACTGGTATACACTAGGTTTAATTTGAATTGTGACACTGACAAATTTTACTGAACTATGACACAGAGAAGTTTTCTTCACTATACTATAAACCATCACACAGACATGTTTTTTCATCTCTAAACAATGACACTGAAAAGTAAACTGCAACCCAGGCAAGGTTTGATCTCTGAAACACAATACAGACAAGTTTTGATTACTAAACTGTGACACAGGCATTTTTCGATCTCTAAACTGTGACACAGACAAGTATTGATCTCTAAATGTGATGCAGGCAAATCTTGATATATAAACTGTGACACAGATAAGTCTCGATCTCTAAACTGTGACAGACAAATTTTGATCTCTAAACTGTGACACAAACAAGTCTTGAGCTCTAAACTGTGACAAGTAAGTCTTGATCTCTAAACTGTGAGATAGACAAGTTTTGATCTCTAAACTGTGACACAAACAAGTCTTGAGCTCTAAACTGTGACACAGACAGGTTTTGATCTCTCAGCTGTGACAAATGCAAGTTTTCATCTCTCAACTGTGACATAAATGAGTCTTGATTTCTCAACTGAGACACAGACAAATTTTCATCTCTCAACTATGACACAGACAGGTTTTGATCTCTCAACTGTGACACAGACAGGTTTTGATCTCTCAACTGTGACATAATCATTTAAACATCACATCTATAAGAGAATTATTTGTTTTTTTACAGACAACACACCAATTATCATATTCTTTCAGCAATGAAAAGGTTGACACAAAATTTTTAAAGCATTGTGCCATTACTGCTTATAACACTGGAATTACTTGTAGATTGTCTGAAAAATGTTTCTGTATTATCAATGTTTGTGTGAAAGTAAATTCTAAAATAAATACTTTATTTGGTTACGGGTTATGTGAAAACCATGTTCACAGTGTTTTCTTGTGTCGTAACCTTTATCATACCACAAAGGTAAAAAATTGAAACCTCTGTTCTCTGCATTTTGGGTTCAAGTCATACTTAATATTCCAGCAAGTATTTTAACAAGCATACAATATTTTGAAATCAATTTTTTCCTCACAAAATGAACTATATGGTGACTGTATTATTAACCCGTAAGTTAGAAAGATATAAAGTTAGTTATTTTCTGCTATATTGGCCTCCTCAACATAAAGATAAAACTTTTCTGAGGCCAACTTTTCCAAGTGCAACAAGCAAATCTTTAATCAGTCTGACCCATAATGAGAGGTCATCCCTTCTTATTAGACCACCTTAGGCTAGCAATAAAAAATGCTGATAACCAAAAGGTATTTGTTGTTCTAATTAGGGTGTCGTACCTGGATAAATAAAGGCTGAGCTGTTGAGACTGAAAGGTCCCCAACCATTCCTGTTCTCTGCAGCCACTCTAAACATGTAGGACTCGCCCCTGGGGAGTACAGTTTCATCCACCACCCATCGAAGCTCTGTCCCATTGTATGCCAAGCTCCAGTTCTCCTTGTCAACTTGTCTGTGAATACAGAATAACAGTAATCTACTTGTCTGTGAATACAGAATAACAGTAATCTACTTGTCTGTGAATACAGAATAACAGTAATCTACTTGTCTGTGAATACAGAATAACAGTAATCTACTTTCTGTGAATACAGAATAACAGTAATCTACTGTCTGTGAATACAGAATAACAGTAATCTACTTGTCTGTGAATACAGAATAACAGTAATCTACTTGTCTGTGAATACAGAATAACAGTAATCTACTGTCTGTGAATACAGAATAACAGTAATCTACTGTCTGTGAATACAGAATAACAGTAATCTACTTGTCTGTGAATACAGAATAACAGTAATCTACCTGATGCTAGAATTTAAACTTTTGAAAACCGCACATTTTCTTCATGCAGTTATGACTCAACTTTATTTAATTGCTGTATTTTTTTCCTAACTCTCAACTTTATGTAGTGTATATGCCTATGGAGATTTGTCCAAAAAAAAGTTATTATATTATGTTATATTATATTATGTTATTGTTATTATAATTATTATTAATATTTTCAATAACTTCAGACAGCATGACATAAATATAAAATTCACATGAATCACTAATTAACAGTATGTGCACTGTAGGGGTGAAATGATACACCTGTGTACTGTAGGGGTGAAATGATACACCTGTGTACTGTAGAGGTAAAATGATACACCTGTGTACTGCAGGGGTGAAATGATACACCTGTGTACTGTAGGGGTGAAATGATACACCTGTGTACTGTAGGGGTGAAATGATACACCTATGTAATGTAGGGGTGAAATGATACACCTGTGTACTATAGGGGTGAAATGATACACCTGTGTACTGTAGAGGTAAAATGATACACCTGTGTACTGTAAGGGTGAAATGATAAACCTGTGTACAATAGGGGTGAAATGATACACCTGTGTACTGTAGAGGTAAAATGATACACCTGTGTACTGTAGAGGTGAAATGATACACCTGTTTACTGTAGGGGTGAAATAATACACCTGTGTACTGTAGAGGTAAAATGATACACCTGTGTACTGTAGGGGTGAAATGATACACCTGTGTACTATAGGGGTGAAATGATACACCTGTGTACTGCAGGAGTGAAATGATACACCTGTGTACTGTAGGGGTGAACTGATACACCTGTGTACTGTAGGGGTGAAATGATACATCTGTGTACTGTAGGGGTGAAATGATACACCTGTGTACTGTAGGGGTGAAATGATACACCTGTGTACTGTAGGGGTGAAATGATACACCTGTGTACTGCAGGGGTGAAATGATACTCCTGTGCCACATAGCAATACGATTCACGATACGCAGCCTGCCATTTGATACATATCAATACATATATGAACTTGATTATCCTTCCATCTTTGGAAGGTAGGTTGTGCCCTTTCATGTATATTGACATTCTGATCCTATTTCCAGTATGCAGACTATAGACAGACATATAGTTATCATATATTTATATGCAATTCTTATTTATGAGAAGATAACAAGAATATTTTCAAACAGTGAGATTTATCCAACATTTTAGGCCATTTAATGGTTGCTCCATTTAACTCCCTTAGTTTTGTACAACATCAATGATTTGAAAACATATTATTACCAATTCTTTATCTCAGTTACATGTGGAAGACATTATGATGTTATCTTCAAAACAGAATAAATGATGCAATTTCCTTGTGCAAAGAAAATCTCATCTAGAACAAATTCTGACATGGGAATAAGGTTGATTAGCAACAAAATCTATCACATTTTACTTCCTGCAAATGCAAAAGACTGTTGTAGCCATGTATTTGTTAGTGAAGAAGGAAAACTATTGACCACACAGTCCTATTCTACAATTTTTTTTTACTTACACAATGTGATAAGCTTGAACTCTTTGAAATGTACACCATAGCTCATCCTATGCTAATTACATTTATTCCATCATCACCTTCATTCACTAGTTAAATTCCATATTTGTTCCTCGTGTGCAATTTAAGGAGAGACAATGACAGGATTTTATCTTAAGGTAGACCTCCATCTTCATTAAAGATATAAGAAGGATGAGGAAGAAACGGGCAGAAGTCAAAATGTATCTAAACTTCAATATCTGTCTTTCTTTCATCCTGCTCGCCTTTCTTAGAGCTCAACTGAAATCAACATCTTTGACAGATGTCACCTCTAGTTGTATAAGCATTAATCTGTTAATTATTTCTGAGCATACTCTGTTTCTTCTTTATATTAATGTTGTTCTGTGCTTCTTTCTGAAGGGGCATATACATAGCTCAGCTTTGTCAGCTTGAATATGTTGGGAAACACTTTGTGATTGTTATGTACAATTTTCCAGAGCTCACAGATATTATCTTTTGGAGGATACATCTGTTCCAAAATAGGATTTTTCACCAACTTAAACTTCCTTTGTTAAATCGGTAATTTACTGACTTGCATGCCAAATTTTTTATCTGTTCCATAATGCTGTATAAGGATATTAAGTCTATCAATGCTCGTGCAGACAGAGGTATTAAAATAAATATCTTTACTTCTTAATTTCATTTTTTACCCTTATTTTATTCAATTTATCTTGACCCTGCTATGAATACAATATGGTTTTGAAACTTATGATCTGCAGGGCGAAACTGATTAATTTTTAAAAAAATAATGAAAATTCCGCGTTATACTTTTAAATTGTCTGTATTTTAATTAGGCTCAGTTTTCTGCCCTTTGTACATGTAATTTTGAAATACCACTGAAAGGGTCATGCCGTCTATTCTTTGTCCATCCAGCATGTACATATGACTCGTATTTAGCACCATTTCGGGCTCAAAATCACTCATTGGTATCTCCATTAACACTTTCCCAGCTCCAATAATCTTATGTAATTTATAACTTTAAAATTAGTATCATCATCACTATCATCAGCGAGTATTTGCCGAATGAAATCATAATGAACCATGCTGTGAGCAGACATTTTTGGTTAACTAGGTAGATCTTATTTTAAACACGCATTTGTAAAACTTTCTTCATGAATGGTTTCAAACTATGCCATAATGCTTATTATTGGGCACGTTGTGCTAATTAAATTTAGTTTCACAACCATTCATGTCTCTCCATGCACATGAATTCATACAAATTTTACACGATTCACACAATAGCACACCCTAACAGCATCCCCACGTAAGTACTTGACATATCGAATGACTTTCCTGCAAGGACTCTGTTGCTCTGCCAATACTTCCTGTTTGTCATGTAGAAAATAAGCTACATTGATTTCTGATTAGTGGTTATTGTTTAATCTGGACTGGAACAAGCAATAACCACAAATGAAAATTCAATGTAACATATATCACCGTGCAACAAACCGGTAGCGTAGCTTTCAAATCAACCAAAGGAGTCAAAACACAATCCGGAGTAGAACATTTTTGTGAAAGTGGTTATTAAATGATGAGTAAAGTATTTTACATGTGGAACACATTGGAATGTATGCTGAACATACCTCAGGGTTAAGATAATTAGCATGGAACAGGGCAGGAAAGCCATATTACAAACCATGATATTTTGTGTTATCTTGTTGATGGTGAGTGGGTATTCTCAAATAATCTGTTTCGTTTTTACTAATAAACATGAGTGCCTGTGACTGCAAAAGCTGTTTCAGACGGATTGTAATTTTACAGAATAACAAAGCAACTAATAATAATTATTCTTGGCTGCTAAAGGCTAAAATAACATGCATATGCTAAGTATCGTTTTGTATAAATTCTCCATCTCTTGTATCGATATGTGAATCATTTCAGCAGAAGTATCGACGCACTGAATCGATTCACCCCTAGTGTACTGTACGAAATAAAAAATAAAAATAATGTTTTTTAAGCCACTCATATTTTACCAAATTTAATATCCTTCATACAACTAGCTCTAAATCTGCTCTGCTGATCATGCACTATACAATCTGAACACAGAATTGTTATTTGTTATGTCATTAGAAAAACCTACAAAGCCTCTCTAACAACATATCTTTGTAATGATATTGTCAAATTCCCACTTACCTGTACTGAAGCATATAATGTGTGATTTGCTCTCCATGATCGAGTGGTTCTGTCCAAGTAACTTCAAATTCATTACTTTTAAGCACCTCAACAACAGGAATTTCAGGCGTGCCAGGGATACCAGCTGCAAAATGATGTGAGGGTATGTGGCAAATCTGTGTTTATTGTAGAGACACAATAAAATCATGACATCATTGAAATTATTTAAGTTAAATAAGCAGGAAAAAAGCAAGAATACATTTTTTTGTTGCATTAAATGATCCTAGAAAAACAATTAAGACTGCACTGAATGATCTTTATATGGTGCACAACTTGCAATTGATGTACATATGCACATGCAGTGTAAAACCCTAATGAGGCTAATGGAGATCAAACTGACATTAAGGTAAACATTGCTTCACTGCAACTATTCTAAAGAGCAATTATTAAAAGATATTTTTTCATAAAATCTGAACTGATCATAGAATTACTTTTAATGTTTGACTGCTCCAGTGGCTAGTGGTCAGAGCATCCACCTTGGATGTGGGAGGTTGTGGGTTTGATCCCCGGCCAAGTCATACCAAAGACTTACAAAAATGGTACTAACAGCTGCCTCTCTTGGCGCTCAGCATTAAGAGGTTAGTGTTAGGACTGGTCAGCCTGGTGTCAGGATAATGTGACTGGGTGAAACATGATGCTACATCTCTGTGGCATGATGCCCCAGTGCTAGACATCACTATAAACTGCCACACTGCAGACATTGTTGCGATATGACTGAAAAAATTTAAAGCTACATTAAAAATCTAAACACACGGACACCTAAGAATAAACCAAGAATAAAGCAATAATGGCAACACACCATATACACTTACTTAGAGTCCAGGTGCACACATAGACTCTAATCTACAATCACATAATGCACCAGTATATTAGTGTCTATGTTGCTTGTTCTGTTGGTTTCTCCTAATAATCTGCATATACTCGGATCTGCTGGTGCATTATTCAATTGTAGATCTGGGTTTATGTTCATTATACTGATTACTCCTAACAAGCTGCAAAGACCCAGATCTGCTGGTGCATTATGCGATGGCAGATTTGAGTCTGTGCAGTTTGCAGCTGGACTTGACTTATAAGCACGTATATATGGTACTTACTTTGAGTTTTAAATGCAAATCTGTTATCAGAAGGCCAGAGGTAGATTGTTTTACTCTTGTAGATCACATTCACCCGAACATAGTAGACAGTATTTGGCTTTAGATGCTCAAGAAGTATATAAGACAGGGTATTGTTTTTAGTAATCTCTGGTATACTTCCGTAACCTTGCCATTGTGGTTCTCCTTCCTCTGCCTGCAAGACAAAATACAAGAAATTCAAAACAAGAGTCCCCGTGTAGACCGGAGATCACTCACCTTGCTAACAGAATTACAGGGCTCATGGTACAGCCAGATAGACAAAACAATGCTATAATCCCCACCCAACACATATATGCACACTGGAAAAATAAAATTTTATCTAAATGGAGTGTACATGTGAAAGCATTGATTGTATTGTCAAATTAAGGATACATCCTGCTCATAAATGTAAGTCTACAATATGTATCTGCTTTTGGTTCAAACTGTCTGTGGTACAAACTGTCTGTGGTACAAACTGTCTATGCCAAAAGTTTCAAAACAAGTTCTATCATTTTATTTTCTTATGATCAGGACATGTCAGTGAGAGGTATTTTACACATGCAAACATTCTAAATGGTTCCATAACTGACAGCTATTTGTATGTACCATATATACTTGCTTATAAGTCGTCAAACTACAACTCAAAGATCCTGATCAGAAGTAGCATAACGCAACTGCAGATCAGTCATTCTTGTTTGTTCTACTGATTACTCATAACAAACTGCACAGACCAAGATCGGCCAGTGCATTATGTAAAGGCAGATCTGCGTCAATGCAGTTTGCAGTTGGACTAACTTTTTTAAGTGAGGATATATGTTAAACAAAACATTATTCTATTTAATTACCATGTTATACATCAAGGAATTAAATTATGCCTGCTTAATGATATAATCCTAAAAGAATTCCTTGAAATACTCACCTCAGCATATTGGAAGTTATTCCTCATGATGCTGTCATCATCAGGTGACCTCCACGACAATGTCAGTGAAGTATTGGTGGCAGACTCTAATGTCACATTTCCTGGCAACTTGAATGTGCGGTTTTGGACTACTGGACTCTCACTGATAAAATTACCATTGGTTTGTATACACAGAACCTGCAACATGTAAGTGTAACTACAATAGTCTGTAACATATAAAAATAACTACTATTTGTCTGTACACACAGAACCTGCAACACATAAGTGTAACTACATTAGTCTGTAACATATAAAAATAACTACTATTCGTCTGTATACACAGAACCAGCAACATATAAATATAACTACTATTGGTCTGTATTCACAAACCTGTAACATATAAATACAACTACTTATTGTCTATATTCACAACCTGTAACATATAACCACTGTTGGTCTATATATACAAAACGTGCAACATATAAATATAACTATCTTTGGTCTTGCATACACATAACCAGTGTTTTATCTATAAATGACTTCATGTAAGTCATTTGACTCATCAAGGCAAAAATCTGAGTCAAAATCCAAACCTACAAGTCCTATTCAAGCCGATGATCAGTCATTAAAAAAATAATTATATCATTTAAATACACAACAAAAATATTACTTATATACTGTAACTAAAGTCAATTAGGCAATTCCCTTGCCAGAAGCATCTGAACGTTCTATATTTGTTAAAAATCTTGATGGTTTCATGTCATCAGAAATAATCTGAACATATATGAAAAGCCATTTATTGTTTTCTATGTCAGTGCTTTCATCTGCCATTGCTGTCACAAATGATGAATTGTGTAGGTCACGTATAAGACTATCCTCAACAATGTTTGATTGGCTCTCCAGTAACTATGAACAGGTAGTAGCCGAGTCATACTGATTGGCGGAATTCTTCAAAATGCCAATGGCATCAATTTCTTCAGCCATTAAGTCGTGTATTAAATTAAGAAGATATTTGTAATCTGAAAAAGAGATGTCTTTTGGCAACCCAGCATGCATTGCCAGTGTACTCTTCTGAAAGTTATTGCGTTTTGCCCATTTGGTCATGTAGGTTTTCTTTAGTCTCTGTACATATATGGCAAAACATAAAGGCATCTTCACTGTCACATTCTTCACTTGACTGAACTTCTTTTTGAAAACATAGCCAGCTGTATGTTTTCAACTATTGCTCCACAAAATTACATATCTTACGAGTAACCATTACCTCATCTTTAGATGATGATGGCTCCAGTGGTTCGATAACAATAATATTATCATCAATTGGTTTATAATGAAGTCCAAATGACAATTTTGTTTGTTTTGGATCTATTTTAATTATTTTTTTGACATGGATCCCATTTTCAGTCAAACGCTGACAGTATCTTGGAACAACGCAAGGCATACAACGGAAATTGTTGGTTCATTGCATGACAAGGATGTGCATAAAATAATAGTTTCTCTTTAGAATCACTTTAAAATCACGTATTTATTTTCCCCCTATTTCTTGTGTGTGGTGATTATATGGTTCTAACATCCTGTTGCTGCCAATGATGTGACAGTTACAGGTCATATAATGTCAGCTCTAGGCTCCACATTCAGTTGTAACCCTATGTATTAGGATAACATTAGAGTAAGAAACCGATATGTGTGTGTTTTCCCTGTTTGGGAGAGTTGTAATTTAGCCAATAAAGTAGTTAGACTAAACATAACATTGGGATGCGTCAATTTACGTACCAGCAATGATATTTAGACCAAACCTTTGTGTTAATCAGCAAAACGTAACACTGGGGTATGTCAATTTACGTACCAGCGATGATATTTAGACCAAACCTTTGTGTTAATCAGCAAAACATAACACTGGGGTATGTCAATTTATGTACCATTGATGATTTTTGTGTGTCAAATCGAAAAAGTCTGCATATTTGACACATGACGCATAGGTAGATAAAACACTGCATAACCTGTAACATATAAATGTAATTACCATTTTTCTTGCATACACATAACCTGTAACATATAAATGTAACTACCATTTGTCTTGCATACACATAACCTGTAACATATAAATGTAACTACCATTGGTCTTGCATACACATAACCTGTAACATATAAATGTAACTACCATTGGTCTTGCATGCACATAACCTGTAACATATAAATGTAATTACCATTGGTCTTGCATACACATAACCTGTAACATATAAATGTAACTACCATTGGTCTTGCATACACATAACCTGTAACATATAAATATAACACTACCACTGGCCTGTAAATATATACACAGACTGTATAACATACAAGTATAAAAACCATTTGTCTGTATAGATAAGATTGCTTTACAATGAAACATCCTGTAGATATAATTTTACCACAGTAATAAGTAATGAATTGGGTTTTATTCCCATAAATGCCATATAAAAGGAAGGTATTATAAAGAAGGTTTCTATAGTGAGGGGGTGTTGTATAAAAACTACTTTCAAAATCATGTCCATTATGGGACAATGTCCCTAATACACAGATGATGGGTTAGGGCAGGTGCTTATTACAATTGTAATAGAGGCAAACAAGCAGATCAGCTGTGAAAATATGATTTCCAGATTTGCCTGCAATAATCATATTTTTTTCAATTTTTCTATTATTCCTTACATCAATAATTTAAGGGTCACTTCAGTAAGAATAATGATAGAATCATAACAGTTGGCAGGTCTGTTGATGAGTTTACCACAAAGAAGACCACACTATGCTAGCAGATCAGAATTCTATACTCCTAATAATCTACATAGGCCCAGATCTGCCAGTGCGTTATGTGACAGCAGTTTGCATTTTGTAAAGTTTGCACTTAGACTTGTCAAATAAGTGAGTATATACAGTACATGTAGTGCCTTTTACAAGTGCAAAAAATTTATATAAAAGCTTGTAAAAACTCAAGCTAAAGTTATGGCAGCAATAAAAATGACTTACAGTAAAATTGTACAGATGATCAGGATTAAGGTCTGTAATCCTCTTATAATATTTTAAATGGCCCTTGAACACATTTGAGTCTGTTTCCTTCTCCAGATGCACTCCTTCATCTGTCAGTGTCCACCATTTTACGCGATATTCAATGGTCTCCAGGGGGCCATTAGGATCCTGAGGTATAAACCAGGAGATGTTCACATTTTCTGGGGTCAATGTCTCAGCAGTCACATTACCCACAGGACTTGGCACTAAAACAAGAAAATATTTAACTCAATCATATTTGGCTATCCCCGTTTACAATTTATCATGGAGAATTTATCCTCATACTAGGCAACCCTGAAATCCAGACTGCCTTTCCTTATCCAGGCAATAGTCTCATACTAATCTAGCAGTGTCTCATACTAATATAACAGTGTCCCGTATTAGTCCCATACTAATATAACTGTCTCATACTAATATAACAGTGTCTCATACTAATATAACTGTGTCTCACACTAATATAACAGTGTCTCATCCTAATATAACAGTGTCTCATACTAATATAACTGTCTCATACTAATATAACAGTGCCTCATAGTAATATAACAGTGTCTCATACTAATATAACTGGGTACTGGGTTTTAGCCCTGATTCAGTTGCAAATGTTTTCTACTGACAGTTGTATTTAAACAGTCAAACCTGTTGTAATGACCACTCAGGAGACATTCTAAAAGTGGTCTTTTTAAGCTGATGATCTTTATAAACAGGTAAATTTGCCTTGATTTATGTATAAAAATGACTTTTGTAAAACCTGGTTTTTCATACAGTTTGTCCAATGTGAATATGTTTGCTAAAACCAAGAACAAGTTAACACAGAAAACAAGAAATCCGAGTTCTTCACATGTTTTGATTACATCAAAATAGTACAGAGAGTAAGCAAAGAGAGTTAATCTGGCCTGATGTATGAAATACATCTTATGAAAATTGCCATCTGATGTGTGATACAGAAACCATCAAAACAAATATGTAATTCACAAAAACTGTATATACATGCTTATAAGTCGAGTCAAATTGCAAACACAAAGATCCTGACCTGCCAGCACATTATGAATCGGCATATCAAGGTGTATGCTGTTTGTTCTACTGACTACTCCCAACAGTTTGCACAGACCCAGATATGCCAGTGCATTATGTGATGCCAGATCCGTATTTGATGAGTTCACAGTTTGACTCGACTTATAAGAGATGGTACATATATTTGAATATGCAACTCAGCCTCAATAATCCGACCAGTGTTCCTCTGAAATGTTTTGATTCTGGTACTCCCCAAAATTAAAACATTATTAATGGAAGGCTCATGTTAGAGGACAGGAAAAGGATATTAACACAGAAATGTTGTACAAGCTGAAAGTATTTTAAGTATGTGTGGGTCCAAATTTTCCCTTGGCCAAAAGAGCCCTAACAGCCCAATATAATGGCATGGATCTTACCTCCAGGTTTGGTGAGGAAAGTGATGGGGATGGACAGAGATTTCTCAAGATACTGTGCCTGATGATTACTGACTGCTGCATGGAGAGTGTAACTGGTGTATGGCTCTAATCCATCCAGAGTTACTTCCCTTGAATAGGACACCTGAAAACATTCCAGAAAATACAGTTACTGAATACCTGCAAAATCTAAAATGCAATATATTTCATAATTTTACTATCATCAATAAAGAAAATAAAAATAAAAAAATAAAAGAAGTTTTGATCACAAAATTTTGGGCAAAAAACAAAGGTGAATGCCTTTATTTTGGATATAGAAGATTCCAAAAAGTTTTATAGAAAATGGAGAATCCCTGATGTAGCTGAACCCATTTTAACCAATTTATTTAAAGCTTTAATAAATAAGTTTTATGTCTGAATGATTAAATCATCCAACTTCAGCAAATATCGGTATTAAAAAAGAAATTTAATGTGTTTGTTTGTGTGAGTGTGTTTATGTGTGTGTGTGTGTGTGTTACAAAGGGAGAAGGTTAAATAATGCACCAAAATAAACTGGCCCTAGTTTCATGAAACTACATAAGTTGTGTGTGTGTGTGTGTGTGACTTTATTTCCTATTAAATATAAGTACATGTAGCATCAGGTTGATGAGATTCAGGATATTATGTCATCGTAGAACACAGCATTAAATAATATTACAAGTTAAAAGGAGCATGCCAAATACAAATGGATTGTCTAACTATGGATGATCATAACAATACATCTTTAGATATATCAGAACTGTTTTCACTTAGCTTAGTACAAATCTTTCCATTCTATCAATGTTTACCTGGTGCTATTAAAGTTACCAAGCTAATATATGTACAAGTGATATCTACTGTTAAATAAATATTTCCTTTGTGCTTGGAATATATTTCATATTTTACATAATCTTTGCAATGAAACACTTTGAGCACGTTTAGATTAACAACAAAACAGGAAAATGTACACAGATTGTGACAACTTGTGTCTTTCTTGCTTTGTGATTAAATGTCAGTAATTATTAATAAGATTTAGTTACTAATATGAATACTTTTCTTGAGTAATATATGCTTTGCAATAAGCAGGTAACTCTTGAGACAAATAACGTTAAAAAGAGACTGGAGAAATACTGAGTGCATAAGCCATTTTTATTAACTTTTGAAGAAGAAAAAAACGTACTGGCCACACTAGTACCAATACCATAAAAGTGTTTTGACAGTCGTACACCGGAGTATAAGACTTATAACGTATAACCAATCCCAAGATATGTATCTTCTTCCGATGAGATAATTTATGTTTGTCGTTGCCATTAAAAGACCTGGATGTGTTATTGACAAATATAAGTTAAGTGAAATGTGTCAACAGAAGTTAAAGATAAAACTATAATAAATGACCAGGAGTATTTTTGTTTTATTGATTGACATGGCATAGTGCTACCATATGCAAGTTGTTGAAATCAATAAAATTTTATGAAGGGAGATGACTCATGAGGGCATGCTTGAATAAACTTAGGATGTCATGAAAAGATCAGATGTTTAACTGAGGGAAGAATGAAAATGTATTCACCAAACAACAGACAACGACAGAGTACTATGTCAAAAATAGAATACTTTATCAAGGATAGAGTACTTTAGTATGTAATGATTACAGTATTATGTCAGGGATAGAATACTGCTTCCTAGAATATATTATGATGTTAGGGATAGAGTAATGTGTCAATGATTATTGTCAAAGATAGAGTACATCTTCATAGAACTGAGTAATATGTCAGGAATAGAGTAATGTGTCAATGATTAGAGTATAATGTCAAGGATAAAGTACTTCTTCAGATAATAGAGTACTGTGTCAGAGATAGAGTACTTCTTCACAGAATAGAGTGCTATGTTAGGGATAGAGTACTTCTTCAGAGACTTGAGTACTATGTCAGGGATAGAATACTTCATAGAATAGAGTAATATGACAGGCAGGAATGTCAAAATTTTAGGAAACTTCTACCCATTACAGAGGACTAACAATGAACACATGGGCTCATATCGTTGTTTCCAATATAACAATCAGTCATATATGTAATACTAATAATAATGAGAACTTTGTATAGTGCCTAATCTTTAGAAACTCTAAGCACTTTACAAAATTAGACAACACCTATAACATAAAAAAACATATATAATGATATGATTACAAAAAGCAAACACCACGAAATTAGAAAACATAAAAAACATGCTGAAAATATTTAAGGTAGGAAACATCATTAGGTCTTGAGGTTTGTTCTTGCAGTCGAAATAGTGAGTTTTAAAAGCACTCTGTGTCTTTGGGTCTAAGTTCAGTGGGCAGTTCATTCCATGTTGCTGGGCTCTGGTATGCAAAAGAATGTTGTCCATATGACTTCGTTTTAATACTGGGAATAATAAGTATACGATTGTCAGAAGAGAAGCATAAGTATCTTGCTGGTGAGTATGCATGGGTGAGGATGGATAGGTATGTTGGACTGGAATCTGTCAGTGCTATATAATAATACAAAAATAAGTTGTAAATAGTTTAAGTATTGTCATTTCCTTTGGCCAATGACAGGGCAGTATTCCATTCAGTGAGTTTTACTTGCATGTTAAATGGGCACAATCAGGGCGATGTCTTGTGGCAGTGTGGGAAAATGGTCTGGCATTCCTTAAAGATATGATAGTAATCCAAACTTTGGATAGGCATCAAATGCCTAGGCTAAACATCAGTACCAAATTTATTATACTACGTGAAATTTACCTTGAAAAGTTAGCATTATTCTTAGATAGGTCACGCAACAAAGGAGAGAAGTGTTCTTCCTTGTACTGTTACATACTACATATATGACTAGTAAATTGTAAGCAATGATACAACCCCCAGTGATAATGAATAAATGCGCAAGCAAGACAAGCCTTGAACTGTAATCATTCTTCTATACAACCCCCTGTGATAATGAATAAATGCACAAGCAAGACAAGCCTTGAACTGTAATCATTCTTCTATACAAGCCCCTGTGATAATGAATAAATGCACAAGCAAGACAAGCCTTAAACTGTAATATTATTCTGTGTCTTCATATGAATTTGGAAACTGTCTTTTAAGTTGTCCATTTTATTAACATGGTTATTATCAATGGAAGGGCACCCAAATACCATGATACCCGTTGCCATCTTTAATGTCAGGGATAAAGTGCTATGACAGGGAGAGAGTACCATGTCAAGAATTGGATTGAAATTTGTTATCAACCTCATTCTTTGAAAATATCAAGTGTCCACACATTTTTGTTTATGGGAGTAGGCTGAAAATGTTCATAAGTCATGGTGAAAATTTGTGTATACTTGTAACCTTGGAAATAAAAATGTAAATTTGAATATGTTACCTTAGTGTCACATCCTTCACCAGAAGGGAAGCAGTCATTGTCCCTCATTGTTGTAGACATTCTCTTGTAGTAGATGGTGTACCTGGTGTCAGGCTTGCTCATATTCTTGCAGCTTCCTGGCCAAGTCATCTGATCCAGTTGAATATGAACTGATGTGTTGGTCAAATGGACAACAGTCAGGCTGCCTGAGTATGCTTTGGGAACCAAGCACTCAGAGTCTGGAATGTTATTAATGCCATAAATCTCCAATTATAAACTCATGCTCCATTGTAAACCCCAGGCAATTGGAATCTATAATATTACAGTAACATAAATCTCCTATGATAAACTCATGCTCCATTGTAAACCCCAGGCAATCCAAGTCTATAATATTACAGTACCATAAATCTCCTATGATAAACTCATGCTCCATTGTAAACCCCAGGCAATCCAAGTCTATAATATTATAGTACCATAAATCTCCTATGATAAACTCATGTGCCATTGTAAACCCCAGACAATCCAAGTCTATAATATTACAGTACCATAAATCTCCTTTGATAAACTCATGCTCCACTGAAAACCCCAGGCAATCCAAGTCTATAATATTACAGTACAATAAATCTCAATGATAAACTTGTTCTCCATTGTAAACCCCAGGCATTCCAAGTCTATAATATTACAATAACATAAATCTCCTATGATAAGCTTGTGCTACATTGTAAACCCCCGGCAATCTGAATCTAGAATATTATAGTACAATATATCTCCTATGATAAACTTGTGCTCCTTTGTAAACCCCAGGCAATCCAAGTCTATAATATTAAAGTACAATAAATCTCCAATGATAAACTTGTTCTCCATTGTAAACCCCAGGCAATCAGAATCTAGAATATTACAGTACCATAAATCTCCTACGATAAACTTGTGCTCCATTGTAAACCCCAGGCAGTCCAAGTCTATAATATTACAGTACAATAAATCTCCAACGATAAACTTATGCTCCATTGTAAACCCCAGACAATCAGATTCTAGAATATTACAGTACCATAAATCTCCTACGATAAACTTGTGTTCCATAGTAAGCTCTAGGCAATTTGAGTCTAGAATATTACAGTACCATTTTAAGTGGAGATGTGTTATGTGCTCCATTTTAAGCAATTAACACTCACAGTCTGAAACATTATATTACCATCAATCTCTTATGTTATGCCAAAATGTACCATAACCCATCTCCACTTTTATGTTATGCCAAAATGTACCATAATCCATCTACACTTTTGTTATGCTGAAATGTACCATAACTAATCTCCACTTTTATGTTATGCTGAAATGTACCATAATCCATCTCCACTTTTATGTTATGCTGAAATGTACCATAACCCATCTCCACTTTTATGTTATGCCGAAATGTACCACAACCCATCACCATTTTTATGTTATGCCAAAATGCACCATAACCCATCTCCACTTTTATGTTATGCCGAAATGTACCATAACCCATCTCCACTTTTATGTTATGCCGAAATGTACCATAACCCATCTCCACTCTTATGTTATGCCAAAATGTACCATAACCCATCTCCACTCTTATGTTATGCCAAAATGTACCATAACCCATCTCCACCTGCACATTCTTTTTTTTCTTTTGGAAATCCATTTCTGGAGGAATTATCCAACATGAAAACCACCCCAAGTTTTCACAAAGTATTTACGGATGACCTCAGAAACTTACCATATATATTAGCTTGTAAGATCAAATAAAGCTGCAAACAACATAGTCCCTAATTTGCCATTGCATAATGCATAGGCACATAAGGGTCAATCCTGTTTGTAAAACTGGTCATTCCTAATGAACTGAATAAACCTAAATCTGCTGGCACATTATGCAATGGTAGATCAGGGTCTGTGCAGTTTGCAGTTGGACCTGACTTATAAGGAAGTATATATGGTATTCTATGAGAAATACTGTAGATTATAATTCAGGGGGTCTATTCAAGAGTTAATTGAATATGAAGTTTACAGACAAGTTTCATAATATCACATGCCACTAACATGTTCATATTGGAACAAATCTATACATTTTTGTATGGGAAAAAGATTCCTCTGTTCAAAGAATTCAAATTACTGCATTCCAATTACAGCTTCTTATTTGCATTAACTAAACTGAAAACCAAAAAACTGCATAATATTCAAATCTAAATGTAACAAAATTTTCTTTAAAATGTGGCTATGATTATGTCTGATTGATGAACTGTGAAGCTGTGAACAGTTCTTCAGTAGTGTCTGAGGCAGATCTGGGTCTATACAGTTTGTTGAGAACAATCAGAGGAACAAACAACACAGACCCTGACCTGCCAGTGCATTATGCTACAGTCTGTCATGTACAACCATTTCTGTAATGCACAGATTGATTTACTATATAAATGCCCTTGATGTAAGCAACCACTGGCTAAAAGTAACAAGCAACCATGATTTTGTGGCCAAATATGTGTTTCAACAGAAGCAACCATGATTTTGTGGCCAAATATGTGTTTCAACATTTCTCTGAATGAATGTACCAGAAAACCACTTTTTCACCATTACTGTGAATGACTGTGTCAGAAAACCAGTGTTTCAATACTGCCGTGAATGAATTTATCAGAAAACCAGACACAATACAACATACCTTTATTTAATTCTTTGTAACCCATAGTTAATAATTTGAGTATGCAGGCAGTGAACATATTATTCCAAACCAAAATCAACAAAAACAGGAAGGAAAGAGTTGAGACTGGTTGCCAATTTTATTAGATTGATGAGGTAGAGTTGTATGAAAAACAACATTATCAAACTAATGTACTTGTTAATAACACCTGTTGTAGTGCTGTAATCTTTATAATGATTAACCATTCCTTCTTTGAATGATCAGCAGTCAGTTCAAAAGTTCAAATTGTTCATCTATCATGAAACCCAAAATAATGTCCATAATGTTATAATAGAAAATTTTATCACTCTGATTGCACTGTACTGTTACAGATAATGCCTTAAATCAATTTTTTATGAGGACTTCAATAATTAATGAGATCTTTGACTTTTTCTCTTATCAAGATATTTGCTTTTTCTGAAATATTTAATTCCTTAGTTATTGTAAATTTCCATATTCTTTCTTGCTTTATCAATGTTTTATTAAAACTCACATATGGCCAACTGTGTTCTTTCTATATATGTGACATAAAACTTGTGATCTGATCACATGGGACTCACACCTATATCTCCAGTCTACAAAGACAGGTGTCTTTTCTATAAAAGTCACATAAAAGCAGTGAAATAATCAGATAGGATCCATATCTGTATCTTCAGTCAACAAAACATATCTTTTTGATACAAGACAATGATACATACATTTTTCATTTAGAATTTCTTCCAATGACTTTTATGAAAAAGTGTCCTTAACAGCAAGAGTTCTGTGTAACAGAGTTTTATATATCAATAAATACCTTACTTAATGGAAGAAAACTTACTTGGCAATGGCTGCAGGTGAGACCCATAGGCCACAGTATCTTGAACATCTGAGAGAAGAGTCACTGTGATCTTTCCTGTAGATTTGGACAAAGCATAAAGTGACTTCTCTGTCCTGTTATACCAGTATATATGTACATGGTCCACTGTCAGAATATCGGGTGGAAGGCCTAAAAGAGAAGACACACAGATAATATATTACTGTGCCAAAGTAGAACAGTAACCTTGAATGACCTTGAAAAGTATTGTTTAGCATCTTATCTCTGTTATTATGTAGCATATTTTTTGAGAAAATATATCTTTTCATGTTTAGATATGACAGTAAATTCTCAGTGTTGGCAAGAATGATCTATGCAGCTTATATTCAAGTACTTGACTAAGACCACAAATGAAGTCCAACATCAGTGGTAGAATTTATCTAGTGGTGTGACTTCTTGATGAATTTATTTATTACATACTTTAAACCAAGTTCCGCTCATTTTGCATTGAGGAAACTATTCCATATTATCCCATACTGAACGGGGCCCCGAGTGGTCTAAAGCACTCTCCATTACGGATCACTGCCATCTCACCTCTGTCTGCGTGGGTTTGAGTCTCGGATTCAGCCAATGTGGGTATGTGAAAAAGCTTGCCAGTAGCTTCGCATGGGTCGGTGGTTCATACCGGGGTTTTGCTGGGTTCTTCCTCCACCATTAATACTGGCTGCCATGTATAGCCTATCTTGTGCTGAAAAATGGCGTTAAACCCTACAACAACAACAACAACCCATACTGAACACCACAATGGTCAATCATATTATAGTTGAATATTTGACATGGTTTTAACAACAAGGTCAAAAAGGATTATTTTGTCTTCCAGAAAACATGGTGAACAGGGACCATGGTAGTTGGGAAATCTGAAAAATTATATATAAGATTTAAGAATTTTTTTTATGCGATGCCAATGTCGGCAGAGGAAAGGTAAAAATATGTTGAAGAGAGGACAATGATTATTGACCAAGTGATAATCCTCGTTACGATTTTGATGTGGAAAAAAGAAATCACAAAGATCAGGTGAATTGCTACTTTGATGGACAGAGACACATATTTTGTACAATCTGTGTTTGTATCATAAACTGCAGACTCCCCTACGTGAAAATGAAAGTAACTTTAAATGATGATAAAGCACGATTACTTACAGAAACATCATTCTTCACTGACAAAATAATAATACGCACTAGTATTATAACCACCATGAATGCATTTCCACCATGAATGCATTGCCATGAAGAAAACATTGCCACCAAAACAAATTGCCCCCATGAAAACACTGCCTCCATGAATGAATTGCAATGAAGAAAACATTGCCACCAAAAAATACTGCCCCTATGTAAACATTGCCTCCATAAATGAATTGTCAACATGAAAATATTGGCTCCATGAATGCATTGCCATGAAGAAAACTTTGCCACCATCAAAAAATTGCCTCCATGAATGATGACACCATAACAACATTGCCTCCATGAATGCATTGCAAACCTGCCAACCCTGACGAGTCCATCTCAAAAAGGCAGTTGACTTTTTTCTGTAAGATTGACCAGTTTTCAGTAAGGTGTAACAAAATATCAATAACTGCTACTGTAAAGTTGGAAAATGCAATTGAAAGTTTGATGCAGCAACAATAAACATTATGTTCAACTGAAAAGTTTGTAAAGTACGTGTAGACTTTATTTATCACTAGTACAGTTGCACAAACTTTAGTTCCAAACCCTATGCAACTCAATGGCTTGTTACTATCTCTCAAAATGACATAATTCTTGGAAATTCTTTCCCATTTCACATGAGGATGGCAATCATATCTCCTGCCATGAGACATACTCAAATTGGCATATGATGTCCAATAAATGTAATTGTGTCCTTTACAGCTTTTATTCACAAAAATCTGAATACTCCTTTTTATTCTTCTGTGTCGACTATTAACACTTTTCTATAGAAGCTTATTTTCCCTTTTGTCTTAAACATGCATTGCTTTCTGGATGCCATATTTAAAAATTCTATATACAACAGTTTGATCATGCAGATGCTTCACATGAACAAATAGGTGCAGTTTAAGGCATATGGGGTGCTGCTGTAAAGTTAGTCTGGTTCCCTGACTAATTTCACTAATTCTGAGATGAAATCTGGATCCAAAAAAAACATGGATGACCAATTATCTGGATTTGCTGGCAATGATCATTTTTCCATAGTTTTTGCTTGTATGCCATAAGTCCATATTTTAAGGGTAATTTTTGTTAAGACTTATGGCAAAATCATAAGAGTTGGCAGGTCTGGCATTGCCTTGAAGAAAACATTGCCACCATGAAAACATTGCCTCCATGAATGAATTGCCACCATGCAAACATTGCCATCAAGAAAACGTTAGCCGCAATGCAAATTAACAGCTCCATTTACCCTACTGCAATTACATGACCTCATAAAAGAGAAAAGCATGAATGGGATTCATTCATTGAAAATTTAGAAAGACAATGTCTTTAAAATGAATTTGTCAGGAAGATAAGTCTTAGCATTATGTTATTATTTCAATGATCTTTTTTAAGTTAAAATTATTAATGTCTTTTTTATTTAAGGTACCCAGTTCATGACCAAAAAGTCTTTAAATTTCAACTGAAAAATATTTGTGCATATTTATTGTTTTGGTGGTTTAACCCACAATGTTGTCAACCGATGCCAAAGCAATTCATCCACCTGAATATATTTATGCAGAACAGCCCTAGATACATGTACCATTATTTATATACTCAGATATCAGTCTAGTCTAACTGCACAGTCCCAAATCTGCTGTCACATAATGTGCTGGCAGATCTGGGTCTATGCAGTTTGTTAGGAGTAATCAGTAGAACAAACAACATAGACACTGGTCTGCTGGTGCATTATACTATGGCAAATCAGGATCTTTGTTGTTTGCAATTTGACTTGATTATTAAGGGAGTACATATGGCACTCATTTACATGCTGAATCCAAAATCAAACAATACAGCTTGATCTGCCATAGCATATTACACTGACAGATTAGATTCTATGTTGTTTGTTCTACTGATTACTCTAAACAAACTGCACAGACCCAGATCTACCATTGCACAATGTGATGGCAGATCTAGGTCTAAGCAGTTTGTAGTTGGACTTGATTTATAAGCAATGTCTATATGGTATATTTTAGCTGAAATTCTACGAATAAAAAACAAAGCTTCTAAGACCTAAGAACAGGATGAAAATGAGTCAAAAACCTTTTCTGCCCGCAGCTGTTGTAGACAAGATGGTTCTGCATTTGCAGCCACGAACATCAGTTCCCTGAATGCTCATTGTGGCAGGATCCACAAAAATGACTTCTGTTGTCACATCCTTCGAAAAATCCATGGCAAGTGCTGAAGATATTTTCATATTTGCTGTGCAGTTACAGAGTTTATCAATGCTGCGTCTGTCAATATGACTGCTAGTAGAAAATAACTGTACAATATTTGTTCCATCCAAGTTGGCACTCATCATCTGACTTTTTGTGCTGCCCAGTTGCTGCTCAGACCAAAGGAGCTTACTGAAAGAAAAAGGACAGATAATAATAATAATAATAATAATAATAACAATAATAACAATCATCATCATCAATGTTTTGCCATAAACACGAGACTAGTTTTTCTTGAGGACTTTTATCCATACTATACATAAAAGTGCCTTCACACTGTCCCCCCACTCCTTCTTAAAAACTGAAATTATCCACTGTCCCCCATCCCCTTGTCAAAAACAGAAAATATCCACTATCACCAAATGTGTCCTGATACCAGTATGCTATGTGGGAAGAAAGTAGGTGCTACAATCTTGCTCACACATCATGGTTTTCTTGGAAATCACTACCGTGCATGCCTGGTGGCTCATACTAATGATTTTCTTTGATATCACTACCATGCATACATGGTGGCTCACACATGATTTTCTTGGAAATCTCTACAAAAAATGTATGGTGGCTCACACTAATGATTTTCTTGGAAATCACTAACATGCATGTCTGGTGGCTCACACATGATTTTCTTGGAAATCTCTACAATGCATGTCTGGTGGCTCACACTCATGATTTTCTTGGAAATCACTACCATGCATGTCTGGTGGCTCACACATCATGATTTTCTTGGAAATCACTACCATGCATGCCTGGTGGCTCACACATCATGATTTTCTTGGACATCACTACCATGCATGTCTGGTGGCTCACACATCATGATTTTCTTGGAAATCACTACCATGCATGTCTGGTGGCTCACACATCATGATTTTCTTGGAAATCACTACCATGCATGCCTGGTGACTCACACATCATGAATTTCTTGGAAATCACTACCATGCATGCCTGGTGACTCACACATCATGAATTTCTTGGAAATCACTACCATGCATGCCTGGTGACTCACACATCATGATTTTCTTGGAAATCACTACCATGCATGCCTGGTGGCTCACACATCATGATTTTCTTGGAAATCACTACCATGCATACCTGGTGGCTCATACATCATGATTTTCTTGGAACTAAACTTAAAGTGCAGAAGCCATTGTGTTCTTATTAGACTTACTGTCACTGTGATGTCTGACCATTTGACTACCTGATCTATAGATTCTGTATCACCATAAGTGCAAGTGATTCACAAAGTTTGGTCAAAGAACTTACTTAAGAACAAATGTTATTCTGTAAAACCAATCCATAATTACCATGACCTTGTGACCCCCAAATCAATGTACCTGCTCCATATGTTAAGGTGCAAGCCCTCCACAAACTTTAGTTATGGTACTTTAGTCAATAACTGAATGTTCTGTGGAGAAACCATGTTTTCTTTCAATCCCAATAACCCTGACCTTTGACATTTTGAATCCAAAATGAAACGATTACTTCCTTATCATAAATGCAAGCCATCCACAAAGTCTGTCTTAAATTTAGGCACAATTATATTTACACATTACTGATAGCATAGTGACTTAAATATGCACAGTTAAATAAAGGTCAGTGGCATTATCTCTGTTTATGCAATGTCGTCATGCATATCAGTCTTGTTTAAAAACAATCTGCACTTTTTCTGCAGACACACCTAAGTAGTCATGGTTACAGCAGAATTAAATAAATATCAGCAATATTCATTTGTTTTTGGAAAATGGTCATTCATAGCAAGAGGCCCTTGAAGGTTGAGTGGTCTAAAGTGCTAGCCTTTACAGATCACTGCCATCTCACCTATGTATGCACGAGTTCATGTCTCAGGTTTGGCCAATGTGGATATACGAGAAAGCTTGCCAGTACATTCCCATAGGATGATGGTTTTTTTCCCCAGGTTCTTCCTCCACCAGTTATATTGGCCATCATGATTAGCATATCATGCCTTAAACAAAAGAAACAACATGAAAACATTTATAGCGATGACAAAATGCATTTTTTGCCAGAAAATCATGGTCAAGTTCTGCAGGTGGTCACCAATGACATTGCATTTATATAATAAAATTGATTCATGCATGATTATTATGGTCATGAATGATAGGTGGTCACTCACAGCAGAGGTCACTCAAGAGAGATTTTAATGTAGTACAGTGAGATACAAAACTGCACAATTATAAAACCACAACAGCATGTAAACGTTAATAATGTCTTTCTTCCATTATTATATTTGTGTAATTTGATAGTTTTGGCTTTTTTAATCCCATTTCCACCAACCTGTTGTATGGATCAACTACTATATTGCCAAATTTGCTATTCCTCTGGAGCAGGATGGAATGTTTTCCCTGGTCCAGTCTGTAGGACTGGATCCTGGATGTGGTTGTGTTAGATTCCAATATGTATAGTGTCCGACTGATCCAGTCCACAGTCATATCACGCCCTGTATGGTCTAGTTCGAACAGCTGAAATTGAGAACAAATATTATATAAGTACCAGACTGCAAATATTTGATAAATGTGTTGGTATATATAAGAGATTTACATTACTGTCCACTGATTATCTGCAGGGTCCTAATTTGACCTTGTTGTTATCTACAGGTCCTAATTTGACCTTGTTATCTACAGGTCCTAATTTCACCTTGTCATGAATAGGGTCCTTATTTGACCTTGTTATCTACAAGATCCTAATTTAACCTTGCTGTTATCTACAGGGTCCTAATTTGACCTTATTGCTGATTTACTTGGTAGTTGGTCCCTACTTTGTAATATCTTTGGATAATACAGTAAAAATGTACAATAATATCAAATGTAGATCAAAGACGCATGAATCAAGGATTTTTTGTGTGTAAAAAGAATACAGTTTTAAATTTGAGTTGACTGATGTTGTTAGATCATTCTTTGTTTCTTTCAACACATGTACAGGAGGAGTTGTTTCATGCCCCAACCTTTCTGTCCTTCAATCCCTCAATAAATTCTTCCAAATTTTTGTCCACATCTATCCAATACTTAAAGACTGTGTTCTCATCTCTCAGAAAGGTCAAGGCCACAACAGGTCGTGTTGCAATGGTCAAGGATGTATTGTGAATATTGTATGCCTCCACTAACTGGACAGATGACTGGATTGCAAGGAGAAGCTGAGGAACAGGGTTAATTACTGAAAATGAAATGTAAATTGAATAATTAAATCTGATGAAACTAATTAAAATAAACTCAATTAGATTCAATAGAGCCAAAAGTGGAAACAATCCGTTTATTATATTAAATAGTATTTATAAGTTAATAGCCATGTCAGTGTGGAAACATGAAGATTCAATGATGATTTGACAAAAAAATATAATTGACTTTGTTTTTTATTTTAATTGTAAATTGTCAATTTAAAATGTTTTCATGTTCTGTATCATTTTTATTTTCTTTTTATAAAAGATATTCCACATGAAAAAAAGCTTAAATAATCATACAACTCTAACAATCATTCAGGAAATTGCTATCAATTTAAAAATGTTTTATTAGGCATTGTTGTGAGATGAGAACATTGAGAAAAAAAAATCAAAATTTCTAAAATATTTGTTGTTCTAATGTAAACTGTAATGTAAAAATTAAATAAAAAATTAATCTCAGAAATATTACTCCTAATATATCATTTGAAGACAATGTTACTCCCAATATTATTATTTCAAGACAAGTGTTTTGATGAGCCAAGCTTAAGAGTACTTCATCATTTTTAGCTGACCATTTAATGTCATAAATATAATAAAATACGCATAAAAATACCAGTTATCAAAAATAAATAATAATGAATGAATTATCATATACAAAATGAACATTACCATCTGCTGTAGCAGACACAATATCTGATCTTGGACCACAGCCAACCTCTGTACAGGATTCAACCTAGGAGCAAAATTAAAACAATGTTTTAATTTAAGAAAAGGTCAGAATGCAGTCTAAATTCGATACTACAAGAGTAGATACACATATAGATCAAGCAGCATAAAATACACCAATTTACTTAGACAGTACTGCATACATGTATAAAAATTTCAATACATACATGGACTTCACAGGTTTTATATTTGAAACTTGTCAGGGTGATGATGCAATCAGGAAACAAAACATCAGATTATCATGGAAAAATAAAGGACATGTACGGGATATCAATGACAATAAAGACAAGGGACAAAACCAATACATTGTCAAAATCAAGCAGTAGGCTTATCATCAAGCATGGGCTTAACCCTTAACCTCATAGAGCACAGTGACAAAGTGCAGTGCGCTATAAATAGAACACCTGTTACCTAGTCGACAGCATACGCATAGGTCTGCCTGTGAACTGTTAAGCAATGTAGTGTATGTTACGTTTAACAGCAGTTTTAACCATTTTACATTTTTGGTACACATCTATTATATGTGGAAAAATTTAAGAGTAAAGTCCGATTGTTATAGCTGTGTAATTATTTTTCACGGAAGAATTTTTTATGTGCTTCAAAATCGAGAGAGAACTCGTTCATCGTCATGTCAGTGAAGTCGCGTGACCAACCGTAGCTGCCATTTCTGATACTTGAAATTTACAAGGTTTTTGTCTGCATCTACATCACTAAGTCATCTGAATTTGATAATTTATAAAAACTAATTGCTGCCTACATCAATATCAGAGCCTTTACCTAAGTTATTGAATCTTTCATAGTTGTTATTCTAATCTTGAAAACTTTGTACATACTGAACGAAATCCGCGACCGCCATTTTGGAGAGTGGACATTACGACCCAGTTACTTTAAATAGCAGATATTGACCAGTGCATACATAGCGACCACGTGATCTGACGTAATTGTCATTCGCAGAAATGAATGTAGTATCTAATAGGGGGGTTTTCCCCGAAGGTGGCGCTATGAAAACCAGCTCAAAATGGCTGATGTTTACAGCAGGCGTCAAAAGGCGCTTCCATGTGAATGGAGTAAAGGCGTCAAAAGGCGCTTCCATGCGAATGGAGTAAAGGCGTCCAAAGACACTTGCATGAGGTAAAGGGTTAACTTCAGGAAAATACAGTAGTAAATCTGGATGACAGACAATCCTGACTAATGCTAAATGGGTACTTTGTGACATGACAAAATGCTGTATGGATAATTTGTTACATGACTAATGTAACATGAATAGATTGTGAAACAACAAAATGTTATAAGAATAATTTGTGACATGACTAATTTAATATAATTTGTGACATGACTAATTTAATACGGATGATTTGTGACATGGCAAGATACAGACTCAAGAATGGAAAGTTTAGAAGTAAGACGTCTGCTCCACTTTTATGTGGTCCTGTGATCTTCAGTTCTTACATATTTAATGAAGAGGTGTCACCCATCCAAGCCTCTACAAAAAAGATGAGCAACTGATATACAGGCCCAAGAATGGGGCATAGATTCCTCAGTGGTAAGACTTTTCCACAGTCCTCAGTACAATCTTCAGTGCTAACACATTCAACAGAGAGTGGGCACCTGTCTAAATCTTTACATAAACAATGAGCTGTTGAGATACAATCCTAAGAATAGGGCATAGATCGTTCTGTGGTAAGACACTTGCTCTATTTCTATGTGGTCCTGAGTTTGCTCTTCTGCTCCAATACATGCAAAAAGGAGTGTTCACTCTTTCAAGGTAAAAAAAAATTTGTTCCGTCAGAAGTTTCTTCCATCTTTATGACAATATTACTTTAACACTTAACCCTTTACCTCAAAGAGTGTATGGCTTTTTAGCGCTTCAATATACATTTAGAAAAGTTACCCAGTGCAGTGTGCTATAAACAGAACACATGTTAGCTATTCGACTCTATACACATGGGCCTGCCTGTTAACTGTTAAGCAATGTAGTATATGTTATGTTTAACATCAATTTTAACCATTTTACAACTGTAGCTGCCATTTTTCATATGCAAAATTTACAAGTTCTTTGTCTGTGTATACATCACTAAATCATCTGAATTTGATAATTTATAAAAACTAATTGCTGCCTACATCAATATCAGAGCCCTTACTAAAGTTATTGAAGCTTTCATAGTTGTGATTCTAATTGTGAGAACTCAAGTAAGTACTGAACAAAATCCGTGGCCTCCATTTTGAAGAGTGGAGAATATGATACAGTTAATTTAAACAGTAGATTTAGACCAGATTTTAAACAGCAACCAAGTGATCTGACATAATGGTCATTCACACATGTGTGAATGTAGTATCTAAAAGGGGTCTTCCCTGAAGGTGGCACTGATGTTTACTGTAGGTGTCGAAAGGCGCTTCCATGAGAATGGTGTAGAGGCATCAAAAGGTGCTTCCATGCAAATTGGGTAGAGGCATACAAAGGCACTTCCATGAGAATGGAGGCATCCAAAGGCACTTGCATGAGGTAAAGGGATAAGACATAAGAAAACATTAATATAAGCTTGAATAACCTTCTGTACAACCTAAGTTGATAAACTTTAACAAAGACAAACACAAAGACATTTATACACACCTGAAAGTAATAGGTAGTGTGATTTTCCAGATCATCTAATATGAAACGTTTCATGGACGGATTTAGTGGCATTGTGCTCTCTGTCTTGGGTCTTGTGTTCTGCCAATAGTAAACATTTTGCCTACTGATAATTCCATTTATTTCTTCAGGATCAGTCCAGAAAAGATCTGCCGATAGAGTGTGCTTTGATGTCACAGCATCCTTCCTCTGAGTCACATAAGCTCGAAGATCTCTTGGTCTTGTCGGGACTGTAATGGATGAAGGGATAGACAGACTCCAAATATAAAACTTACTGTCAATTATTGAAATCAATGAGTACATTCCTGAACTATAGAAATACTGGTATAATTTAATATTAAACTGAAGGTTTAGTCTCATTGTTTAGCTTAAAAGTATTTTTTCAATTATGAAATAATTTTTAAAAACCTTAACTTATGGGAGGCATTGATAAAAAAAATTCTTAATTGTTTTGCCAATTCTTTCAATTTAAGCAAAGAAAAGCAACAATACAAGTACTCATACAGTTGAAAATGAATGATCATTTATTTCAAGTAATTTTAATATAAATATTTAACATCTATTTGGCATATTTAACATCTGTTTTACATATTTAACATCTATTTGGCATATTTATGGCTCATTTAACATCTATTAAACATATTTAACATCTATTTGGCATATTTAACATCTATTTGGCATATTTATGGCATATTTAACATCTATTAAACATATTTAACATCTATTTGGCATATTTAACATCTATTTTACATATCTAACATCTATTTGGCATATTTAACAACTATTTGGCATATTTATCATCTATTTGGCATATTTAACATCTATTTGGCATATTTAACACCTATCTGGCATATTTAACATCTATTTGGCATATTTATCATTTATTTGGCATATTTAACATCTATTTGGCATATTTAACATCTATTTGGCATATTTATCATTTGTTTGGCATATTTAACATCTATTTGGCATATGACATTCCAATTCAAGACTAACGCAACACCTTGCCATAAATAATGAATAACATGGTATGACAATGTACCTAGAAACTCAAAATTACAGTGCCTAAAAGAAATGAAAAGTCTGTTATATGATACAGTACCTAGAAACACTAAATTGCAGTGCCTTGAAGAAATACAAAGCCTATGGCATGACATAACACGTAGAAACTTGTAACTAGAGTGCCTTGATGAAATACAAAGCCTATGGCATGACATAACACATAGAAACTTGTAACTAGTGCCTAGAAGAAATGCAAGGCCCACTGTATGACATAATACCAAGAAACTCAAATTTGCAGTGACTTTATGAAATGAAAATCCATCTGTATGACAAAACACAGTGAAATCTCGCTATAACATGCATTGTTATAACATGAATTCAGATATTGTGACATCATTCCCAATCTTTTACAATAACTTCACCATCTACTTTTAAGTACTGCAAAGTTTTAGCACCAAAATAAAACAAGAGTTTTACTTTTTTAAACTTTAAGCAAAGCCATCAATGTTTACAATGACGCCAGTGGTGGAAAGGTGTTATGTTTTGCTTCCTACTAACATGGGCTTGACAATAAATACTTGTGATACAAACCTGACATAGGTGATCTTATTGAGATACTTGTCATCGGTCCCAATCCCCAGTATGTGTATGCCCTCAAAGATACTGATATAAGGGTAAAAGGAGGCAATTCACTCACTGCATACCATGGTTGCTCAGTTATCTGTAACAGATAATTGGCCACATATATCTGGATATAAGAACTAAGAATATGAATATAAATGTCAACAATCCTTTCTTTTCTTCCCTAAGAAGAAAAATTTATCAAACTGTTGAATCATCTGAAACAAATAGTTTTCTAATGTATCTAAACAATTCTTTCTGCACCAAATGTGAAACAATTTACAAGAAGGTAAAAATAAAGATACTGTGGTACAAACATTATATTTCTGAAATATATATTACAGGTATAAAAGAATGTGATGTTATGATACCTAATATATGGGTGTTACCTGCATGTTATTTCTATGTGATTTTTAGTGACTTTCACTGCTGAAAGACTTTTCTATGCTTGCACTCTTTAAGTAAAACAAAATGGATTACATCATCATTCATATAAACAAGAGTCCCTCAAAGGGGCTGATGCTTTACTGGCTGAAAAGAATTTACAGGTTTCGGTTGGGGCTTTGTGGGGTTTAATGCCATTTTTCAGCACATAATAGGCTATACATGGCAGCCAGTATAATTAGTGGACAAAGAAAATCAGAAGACTAGAGGAAGAACCACTAACCCACAGGAAGCTACTGGCTAGCTTTCTCACACACCCATGCTGGCTGGGCAGTGACTCACACCCATATGGACAGATACAAGATGTGAGTGATCTGTAAAGATGAGTGCTTCAGACCACTTGGCCACACGGGATCTCAGAATTTACAGGAATTACTTTTTTAACTGCTGAAACCATCTCTGATATTCTTCAGCAGTAACAAGATTTTCAAATTAGCTGCTCTGTCAGATATATTAGATGTTAGATTGGTATAATTTTCATTTAGAATGAACACTACATCATTTAAGACCAACAATACATCATAAGAAGTCTTCAAGTGGAATCCCCATGTTGATAAGACTTCCTGTTTTGAATAAGTAACAATAACTAGATTTTCTAAGATGGTAGCCATAGTAGAAGTTATATTGGCACCATTTTCATTTATTTACAATCAACTAGAAATCCTAATAAATCTTTCAGTGAAAACTCCATGCTGATATGACCATTCAGGGATAACAAGATTTTCAAGATGTCCACTGTTGTGGCCATGGTGGATGTCTGGAGAGTACAGTTTTCATTAGGACCAACCTGACAAGCAGTTGCTGAATACAACCATTCCTTCTGGAGGAGTAGTGAATACAAGCTTTCCATGGTAGCCATATTGGATGTGCAAACAGCACCATTTTCATTTACAAGCAACTAGATATCATAATAAGTGTTGTGGTGAAAATCCCATGACAATATTACCTTTTCTTCAGGTTAGCCATAACACGATTTTCAGGATGGCCAATGTGATGGCCATACTGAGAATTAGATCAGCACCATTTTCAATTAGAACCAACTATACACAATAAGAAGTCTTCTGTTGAAAACCCCATAACAATATTACTTTTCTTTCAGGAGAAGTAGCAACAATAAGATTTTGATTTTTAAGATTGCTGATGTTGTGGTCATAACATTAAATTCAAACATTTTCATTTAGGATCAAGTAAACAGCATAAAAATACTTGGAGTGATGAAAACGTCATGCTGATATGACCATTCATTCATAAGAATTAGCAATAATAAGATTTTTGCACTGACCACTGTAGTGGCCATTTTGGACATTCGACTGGCATTATGTCCATTTACAACCAACTAGATATGATAAGAAGTCTTTTGTATAAGCCCATGTTGTTATGACCATCCAATTACAAGAAGTAGGAAGATTTTTAAGATGGCTACTGTTGCAGCCATATTAGATGTCTGACCCATTATCAATTAGGATCAACTAGACAAATGAGATGAATGTGCATGTCCATTCTCCGTGTAGTTTAGGAGGAGTAATGATAAAAAATTTGCAGTAATGAATGGATGGACTTTGGATGATAAACAACACATCATCCCATAAGCTCTTCTGATCTATGGATGTAGAGCTAACAAAAAACATGAGTAGAGAGACAAAGGCCTCTGTATGTGTATATGGTTTAGAAATTATCAATATAGCTTTGGTCAGTACAGAAGTATTGACCAGTATGGAAATATTTTTTTTGCTAAAGCAAGATTAAATTACATTCTGTCACATCTGCAGCAATATACACAGATAAGTTCTGCTTATAGAATTTTGTTGCATTTTCTCATTTAAAATCATAAAACTTCAGAGTTCCATGTTTGTGTATTTTGTCCCATTTTATTTAAAACTAAAGTTTGTCTGAACAAAATAAGAGAGATACCAATTAAGAAGTCAGCCGATTTTACCATTGGTGTGGCTGTCATGTGATCTGAATGTACAGACACCTCATAGAAGACTCTTCCATGGTTGACCTCAGAACTTGGTCTCCAGGTGATACTGAAGTTGTGCCAGTTTCCAATAGATCGGACACTGGATACAGGTATGGCATCTGGAATCACTTTGATTGTACTACTATTTAGACCCACTGAAGAAAAAAATAGAAACATTTACAGCATAATGTTCTTAATTCAATTTCAATTTATTATCTTCAACAGGAACACATACCTTAATAAGTGCACAACTCTTTTGGTGAAAACTAGCCTTCAAACAGACACTCCTAAGTACCCATGTCACAATCTAAGCATGCATTCAAGATGGGAAGTGGTATACAAGATTTCATGCACGTGATAACTGCTCTATTTCTCGAATTTGATGATGGTGCTGTATTGCTCTCTCAGATTACCAGAAGATGTAAAACTGTACAGACTTGTATCATCGTGTAGAATATTTGATTTGATAATTTCTGGTAATTCAATTTTTCCAGGGAATGGGGGAGTAAAGAAGTAACAATAATACGATTATCCAGTCATCATAAGAAGCCTTTCAGTGAAAACTCTATGCTGATCTGATCATTCCTTGAGGAGACGCAATGATAAGATGTTCACGATGGTCACTGTGGTAGCCATACTGTTTGTCTGAGAGAAACCATTTCATTTATGATGAGCTAGACCTTGGGATGAATGTGTAAAGTTTCTTGACATTCCTTCTAGAAGTTTATGAGGAGTAACCACAACAAACTTGTGTTAACAGATGGACAATAGTTGACAGGCATTTCACAAGATGGACAATAGTTGACAGGCCAGTTCACAAGATGGACAATAGTTGACAGGCCATTTCACAAGATGGACAATAGTTGACAGGCATTTCACAAGATGGACAATAGTTGACAGGTCATTTCACAAGATGGACAATAGTTGACAGGCATTTCACAAGATGGACAATAGTTGACAGGCATTTCACAAGATGGACAATAGTTGACAAGCATTTCACAAGATGGGCAATAGTTGATGGCATTTCACAAGATGGACAATAGTTGACAGGCCCTTGTAATCTATGACCAGTAAATCTCAAAGCAATGAAACCAAAGAATTGTGAAAAGCAGAAGGCACATCTGGACAACAAATCTAAGATGTGTACCAAGTTTGAGACAGATATCTTGCAGTTATACTCTGGAAGCAAAAGTATGATGGAAGGACAAACTGATGGATGATTGGACAGATCATCTGGTCAGTGACCAGTAGATCTAAAGATATTGAAACTAAATAACTGTTGATAGCAGCAGTCACATCTGGACCTCTAGTTTTATTATGTGTATCTAGTTTCATAGCAATGGTTTTGAAGTTATGGTCTGGAAAGAAAGTATAAAAGATGGACAGACTGACAGGTACATGATAATACAAATATTGTTTCTATTCATATTCTTTCAATGAACATTTTGAACTGGACCTAATTTAGCAAATGTTAACAAGTGGGAGAAATATTATTCACATCTTTCTTACATATCCTGTCAATTTGCTCCACTATATTTTATGTACAATTGGACATTGGTACATTCATTTTGTGCACTGCTATTCCTTAATTAGAGAATCCAGAATATTTTTCTTATCATTTGCTAATGTGTAGGAACAGGTATTAACCACAATTTTGACTATCACATCCCTAACTGATTAAGTTCAATGTTACACTCAAAGCCCTGACTTATCTAGTTCAGTGTTATACTCAAAGCTTTGAGTGATCCAATTCAGTTTTACATTCAAGGCCTTGACTCATCAAGTTCAATGTTACACTCAAGGCCCTGACTTATCAAGTTCAATGTAGTACTTCAGTGCTACATGCAAGGCCTTGACTCATAAAGTTCAATGTTACACTCAAAGCCCTGATTTATTAAGTTCAGTGTTGCACTCAAGCCCTTGAGTTATCAAATTTAGTGTTACATTCAAGGCCTTGACTCATCAAGTTCAGTGTTGTGCTCAAGGCCTCTACTGATTAAATTCAGTGTTGTACTCAAGGCCTTGAGTGACTAAATTTAGTGTTACATTCAAGGCCTTGACTGATCAAATTCAGTGTTACACTCAAGGCCCTGACTGATCAAGTTCCATGTTGCACACAGGGCCTGACTGATCAAGAGCAGTGTTGCACTCAAGGCCTAAACCAATCAAATTCAGTGTTATATTCAAGGCCTGACTGGTAAGTTTAATGTTACACTCAAGGCCCCAAAATGATCAAGTTCAATGTCACACTCAAGACCCTGACTGACTGAGTTCAGTGTATGCATTTTTATTTCCACAATACACTTTAACCTGTAATAACTGACCTTAATTTTTTAAATAGAAAAGTGACTATTTAAAGGCAACTCTTCATCATTTGTAATTTTTTTAAAACAATTTTAAGAATTTTTTTTCTGATTCTGGTGTTAGTCGAAATATGCAATTTTACAACAAGTAAAGTTACTAGTGATATCAAACCTGGAAAAGGCTGTAGGGAGGGGTGGCGTATGACAAATGTGGTAACATTGATGGACTGGTTGGTGATAGCTGAGGTGTAGTTACACTCCATGTTACCCACTGTTACAGAGTCTGTCTGGCTCAACCACAGCAGGCGGTTGGAGTAATACTGGAGGGATGAAAACCTGTGGTGGAACAAAAGTGTGTACAATCAGAATATAATCAACAATTACATAGCCCATTAATATGATATATTTAGAGGTCTCCAGCAAGGATTATAAACATCAATTATCATGTAAATAAATGCGTACCCATTTATACGTAATGGCACATTCTACTATACTCACTCAATACAAGGCCCTTCACTCTAACAGTTATTTTGAAAAGAGCATGAATGTGTAGTGCTTATAAGCAAGGCCACATTAAATCACTCCATCAATAAAAGACCCTTCATTATAACACAGTTCCTTTTATAAGGCAGGTATGATCAGGGATCCCACTGTATTATGAAGTAACCAATTTTTCCTAATAAAATATGTTTCTTGGAGAATACTTACCCAATCATAACACCTTAGGAGAACTACTAGCTCACAAATCCAGTATGTCTACGTGGGTGCGAGTCTAGGATTCGGCCAATGTGGGTATGTGAGAAAGCTTGCCAGTAGCTTCTCGTGGGTCGGTGGTTCTTCCCGGGGTTTTCCTGGGTTCTTCCTCCACCATTAATACTGGCCGCCATACATAGTCTATCGTGTGCTGAAAAATGGCGTTAAACCCAACAACAACAACAACACCACCACAAATCCAGCACATCCTGATACTACCTTTAGCTAAAGGGAGTTAAACCATGTCTGCCAACCTATGTGGCAATCAGGCAGAGATCTCCCCTTAAGTGTCAGAATTGTAGCAAAGCCTAAGAATATCTCAGTAACTACTGGAGCGGAAGGCACGATCTTTATGGATGTAACTGTGGAGAGGCTGGGAGGGTGTATGTGTACCATGATTTGATAAGTATTCTCAAAGAAACATATTTTACTAAGAAAATTTGCTTCTTCTTTAAATATGTTACCCAATCATAATACCTTTGGAGAATAGGTAAGAGGTGGAGGGAGGTACATTCCCTTACCCCAGAGATACCATCTCTGATCTCCAAAGGTATGTGAGGCAGAGTTATACCCATCATGAGCCAAGTTAGATGCCCCAATTCCACAAAAGGTGCCTCAAATGTGTGCAGATGGGGAGAGGTTGGTCCAATGGGCAAACTTTTGGCCTCCATTGGGACAGAAGAATCATTTGAAATGGGACCAAAAAGGTGACCTAGGTCAATGAGGTCCACTGCCACTTTGAGAAAGCCCAGTAAATGAAGGAATTCCTGTGTAGATAGAATTTTCATTGAAAGTAAGAAGCCAACATGGTTTGGTTTTCAATGCCGGATCATGAGGGAGACAAACAATGATGCCTGTGTGTTGAACGCCATACCTAGGAGAACAAATTGTTGAGATGGTACTAGGTCAGATTTTTCCCTGTTGATGACATGTCCAGGCTGGTAAGCAGTGTAACAAGGGTTATCATGTTGTGTTTAGATATAACTCACCTGATGTTTTTGCAGGATATCATCCATGTAACTTGATGTTGCCACCATAGAAATGGTCCAGACATGTGCCATTACTTGATTCATCATACAAGTGAAGACCTATGGGCTGATGTTGAGTCCCAATGGGAGTGCCCTGAAATAGTATATGATAATGCAGGTAAATTGCAGGATCGTCCTGGAAGTCTTGTGAATAGGGACAAAAAAGTATGCATCTTTTAAGGCCACACTGATGGCAAAGTCTCCCTCTTAGATGGCATTGAGAACCAATGGGGCATGAATTAATTGATTGAGGGCACTTACAATGATGACCAGAGAAAAAGTGAAATTCCCTTTTTGGTACCAAGAAAAGTCTGAGATAAAACCCCGGAGAGATGTTAGGACCCTCTTGGTGCTTTATCTACTTTGGCTTGCCAGAACTGGAAATGACTGGGTGGATCTTCCACAGGTCAGTTTTCAGAGGTCTGTGTCCTATGTCTGATCCTTGGGTCCTTTTGTTGATTTCATGTACTATCCCCTGTATCAATACTGTCATCGCAGGGGGAGGGAAATGGGTCTCGTTGGTGGCTTGTTTGCAGAATTCTTCAATCTGTCCATTAAAATGATGGCTAGAGAATAAAGGCTGTGCTCTTAGCTTGGCCTTACGGTGGTCCTTCAGGAAAGTACAGGCAGAGAGCACCAAGTTGCATTCTGTCAGTTGTAAATTGTAGCTGTGGATACAGCATCGGCAAAAATGTGTTCTGCGGTTCTGTTCAGTACTCAGACCATTCTTGAGACCCATGTATGCCCTGAGGTATTTGTTCTGGGAGAGAGAAGCTGTGTTCCGCATGTTGGAAGATAGCCATAGAGACAAAGTCCAAGATCAAAGACAGGGCAACAATATAGTGCACTATCTGCCGAGTGTCACCAAATCCATATGAATGGAGTGTGGCTTTGTTATATCACTGCTGACTGCTGGAGTTTCCAAATGAAATACTGGTGTATGGCTAATGTAAAACTGCCGATGAACTGATGATGAAGGCAGGTCAGAATGTCCATAACTCTCCCAGACTGTTGAAGTAAATCAGTTTGGGATGGGTTACCGGATATAACCTGTCTTTATGTCTGCTGAGAGGGAACTTGGCTATTTGTTTCTGTCCCTCGCTGTTCCACAATAGGAATCAAGTCAAACCCTGAGGAGGCAAGGCAGAGGGAGTTGCCAATAATGCTGAGTTCTGTGATGCTGACTTGGTGCCACAGTTTTTTCAGAGCATGTCAGTGGCCGGCACTTCATGGCTGAAGGGTAAGAGTTGATTTATCTCCTTTGTATGCCAGAAATTCTAACACTGAGGAGAGGTCAGCATGCAGACTGGTGACATCTTCATCCAGAGCTGTGAATTTTCTTTTACTCATAGTTCCAATCTGTAAGATAAATTAGAGCCAAAGATATAAAACTGTAGCCCTGCACCTGTCTTCTCGAATGCAATGTCGGTGCAGAGCTAAAGTTGACCCAGAAATTTATAACAGACAGTCTGATAAATAAATGAAGTGTACAGGTAAAATATAATGACAATACCACCTGTAAGGAGTAGAAGTATAAAGATATGGGCCTGCATATATAAAGCTGAATATACCACATGAAAACCTGGAAAAAAGTGATAACAGAAAATCTCAATTTCAATGCTACCTATAGAGAAGGTCAAGGATGGCATGTGCAGGTAGAATCAGTGAAGCATAGCATTCCAAGGCTAAGGAAGCCAAGGTAAAGGAAACTCACCTCTATGTACCAGAAAAGACAGAATTATACATCTATAAGGAGTGTCTTAAGGACACAACCACATGCACACATATAAATATTCTAGCTGAACCCATCTTTTGAAAGTTGCTTTGGCTACCGTTGCTCTTTATGAGGTTATGTAGATAAACATGACTCAAATGTCATTTATAGAAACATGCATGAGCAAGACATTACTGAGTAAACCATGCATAGAAAGCTGACCTGTTTTTGTCTCAACAGAGCAGAAGCAATACAGAAATGATCACAAGTGTCTACATTGCACACAAAAACCTTCATATGAAACTGAGGCACCAAACAGAAAAGTAGGTGTGACAATAATAATTTAGGGCAATCAACTGTAAGAAAAAAGGCACACTGACCACCAGTACAAGCAAAAACATTGAATCTGGTGCCTGGATTTTACAAATGCCTTGGAACAGAAACTCACCAATATGTAGCCATTCATAATGGAATTACACATACATTAGGAGTTTTTATAGGAGCTAGAGACTTGCACATACAAAATAATTATAGCCAGAACTGAATGTGAAGTTGCTTAGGTTCCCCATGCAAGTAACTAAATGTGTAACGATGACAAAATGTTAGCAAATTGTAATGGGTGAACTTTGTCAGCATAGAAAGAGCAAAAGTTGGAAATACAGATGGAGTATACTTTCCTCATAAGTGAAAAAAAACTCCAACTTTTAATGGTATATCTTCCACTTTGATTTTGGCTTTTGCAAGGCCTCTTGTGATTAGAGTGTGCTTCTTGGCACAAGAAGAATGTTGTAACTGAGAAGTTCTTAAACTCTGCCACCAATTCTTATACCTATGGGGAGGTCACTCTGCCTATCTGCCACATAGGTCAGCAGACAACTTTTAGCTCCCTTTAGCTAAGAGTAGTATTTGGGCTGGATTTGCAAGGTAGTAGTAGTTCTCTTGAGGTATTATGATTGGGTAACGTATTTAAAGAAGAAATATTACATGTATAAAGTACTTCATTAAACGGAAGTCTCAGAATATTCTATGGCTCTCTCTTGGACAGCATTATAATGAGGGAGTGCTATTTGTAACAACAGGTATGTTTTACATAAAACCACATCCAAAATAAGGTATATTTTATGTGAAATTACAATATGATGGGAGATAGTAAGCAAAGAACTAAAATGTAATAAATTAAGTAGCTATTTCATAAATAAATATCAGCCAGTAATCTACAAAGGAATCGATGACCATAGTTTTACATCAGGGGCCTTATTGTATTCGATTTACAATCTAATACTTACTTTGCAATGTTTTGGAAGTTTCCCACTAGTTTGACAGAGTTTAATGCAGCATTCCTGTCATTTCCCATTATGTCGGCCATATACAGCTCTTGATTCTCAAATCCCTTCACGTACCAAAGCACTTTCTGGAGATCATGGTTCAGTGTAAGGCTGATTACATGCTTGCCTGAGAAATACGGAACAGAAAAATACTCGACATGATTGTTTCCATTGAGATACGATGTCTCAACCGAGTTCATTGTCACCCAGTACAAGTGTGAATTGACACTGTCCACAACTATGTCTCGTGCAAGGGACTGAAAAACAAATTCATTGTTTTCCCCGAGAAGATCTGATCGTTTAATCTGGAAAGTGGAGAAATACAAAATGGAATTAACAAATGAAGTTTCAGCAATGGTTCAAGATAGGAATATACAATACAATAATGCTCATATCATAAACAAACAGATTTTAAAAGACCATCCTGTGAAACACAATGACTGCTTCCAATCACGGCTACTAACAACAATCAATTAAAAGAACTTATGCTATATTGGCCAAAAGGAATTTCCAGGAATAAAAGATAAGGCCATTTCTGCAATTTAATTTCTTAGTGTTGAAACCAATGCTGATGTTCTTGAGTGATAACAAAATTTTCAAGACAGACATCATGGTAGCCACATTGGATGTAAAATTATGACCAAAAAAGTAGGGAAAATGTAAACATGATCAGAAAATTAATATCTGGAAGTACAAGCATAGATGAATCTTTGGACTTAAAAAATTTGGTGCAAGGTGGATTTTGGGCTTGATCTAATGTTTATTCTGAAAAATAATTTTGTTGGCTTCCTATTAAAATATGCTCTACAAAAATCATACCCTTGTGAAAATGTGACTTAAATTTCAGCAAAATAAATGAACATTTCTTGACATTCACTTAAAGGTCCTTTTTCACTTAAATTATGGTATTTTAGGAGATGTTACCCAAATTTCTGAAAATATCAGTGAAATTTTGTAATTGAAATTTCACTGACTCTGCCAACATTTCTGAAAATATCAGTGGGAATTTGTGATTGAAATTTCACTGAGAGTATGTCAAAAATTCTAAAAATATAGTGACATTTTGTGATTGTAATATCACTGACATTTTAGTAAAAAATTATCAATAAGATATAAAATTTATTTTTGTTTCTTGTATAATTTGATTGATTTTCAGCAGCATTTATATTCCCTGTTTCTGATAGCTGTAATTGTATTGTTTATTTTGGGAACAATAACTTCTTTCCACATCTTTCTGTATTATATTTCTTTATCAAATTTTTTTATTGTTGTTGTATTTTTTTAAACTTAAACTGATTTAACTGCCCTCAAACAAGTTTTCTTGTTTTCTGTTTTGAATCAGAATTTCGCTTTTCTCCTGACCTGAATCTGATTTTCCTCGATACGGACCCTTTTCTTAATATTGTCTCCGAAACTTTTTTTAAATAATGCTCTATCCGGTCCCATTCCGCAACGGGCTTTCTAATAAGTATTTGTTCCATTTATTATTTAAAGGATGATCGTTGTAAAAAGCTTTCTGATTGGTCAAAATTTTGTACTTGCCCAATGAATTGTTGCCTAACGGAAACTGATGGGAATGCGAAACATGGTGATTCGAGCAGGATACGAATTTGAATAACCATTTGAAAAAATGTGCGGCAAAGAGAATAGCTTGAATGCAAAGTCGATGGGAGCGTAAATTAGTCAGTCTGTATGAAAACTGAACGCCAGGACAAGCATTTTGCTTTTTGTGCCATAAATAGCTCTACAGTAGCGGCTAACGTGCTAAATAGGACAAGGAATTGAACCAGGTTGATTTCGATAACTCAAAACTGATTAACTTCCAGGATGAATTTAAGGAGGACAACGTATAGATCACTGGTGGGAATTCTTGCGAAATACCCATGTCTATCAAAGATCGTCATATCTTTGTGGAATTTTCTTGGCCCACACGTAGAATCATCGTTCAATATCGTGAGGCATTATTGTGTATATTATCAAAATATTCCAGGTGTGTTGGATTCAGTGTAAAATAAGAGTACTTCTATCATGATAAACGTTTGTCAGGGCTGCTTATGGAACAAGGACAAATTCAAGAGACCACAACAGCATCATAGTTTGTACATTAATCAAAAATCAAGTTGCAGTACAAGTGACATTGCAGGCTTTTAGAATTTCTTCTTTTCATGTTTCAAACGGATGCTTTTCTGTATTTTTGCATTATTTTCACAGTTGAATTTTTAAATGGAGATTATTTTATATATGTTTATGTGTACACAGATGCCTGTGTATGTATTCCAGGCTTGATACTTGTGATTTTTAAAATCACTTAATTATTTAGTGTCAAGCCAGATTCTTCACATGTTGTATATACTATAAATATTGTACATAACAGATAGAAGGCCTCAAGGTAGATTAGTTCTGTAATTAAGTTACCTTCTCTAAATAAAGTCATTATTATTATTATTTTTATTATTATTATTAACTCCCATATCACTAGCCTTGGATGTCATATAATTACAACATCTGTAAAGAAAAAAAAATCATGCAAATTTAATATCACCTTGGTTAATAAAGTCCTGTTTAAGTCATATTCATTATTGATCTGAAACCTTCTGAAATGTATGAAAAACTTCTGAAACTTCAGTAAAATGCTATATAATGATCAAAATTGTAGTGATATCTCACAAATGTTTTAGTCAAATATTTGTGAAATCTCACCAGACTTTTCATTTAAATGAAAAAGACTTAAGTGATGCCATCATGGATTAGGCTTTGTATTTGAGAAAGAAAATGAGGACAAGAAAAACCTAAATCTTATTTGATAATGTCTGTCAAAATTTATGATCCATTTTAAAAATTGTGGTGAATATTCATCATTGATTCCCAATAATGTCTAAGAATCATTAGGCAGTTTAACAGAAACTGAAGCAGATTTTTTTATGGTTTAGTCAAAGCGCTTAAAAAAAACCCGTTTGAAATCGCCTTAAGTAGGCATCAAAATTTTGTTATGGAATAAACTATTACCAAATTCCATATGAGCTATTTACAAATTCCATATGGACCATTTACAAATTCCATATGGTATATTTGCCAATTCCATATGGACTATTCACAAATTCCATACGGAGTATTGCCAAATTCCATATGGATTATTCACAAATTCCATATGGAATATTGCCAAATTCCATATGGAATTTTAATTTTATTCCATATGGACAACCTACAGATCTCATGGACTAATTAGCATATTCCATGAGATTTTCCATATGGAGTACGTACGGAGTCCATAACATTTCCATATGGATACACTGAAATCCATAAGAGTGCTTCAACTATAGAATCGAAATGTCCATATGGATATTTCTGTAAAAGTACGTATAGATTCCATATCCATTCCATGTGGAAAATTTCGTACGGGGTACTATTTTCATTAGGACCAAGTAGAAACCATAGGAAAGACTTTGGTAAAACCTTATGTCAATATGATAATTCACTCAGAAGGGATAGAGGAAACAAGATTTTCAACATGGCCACCATGTTGGCCACACTGGATGTAAAATCTCCACATTTTCATTTAGAAACAACTAGATATCATAAGAACCTTATGTTTTATGACTGTCCAGTAGCAATAACCTCATTTTCTAGATGGCTGTTGTAGTGGCATTTTGGATGTAAGATTTGCATCAATTTCATTTAGGACCAACTAGAAATAATAGGAAATGCTTTGGTGACAACCCCATGATGACAGTGAAGTACACCGCTCCCTCGATAACTCGCGCCCAGATAACTCGTGATCCCGCTTATAACGCAGTGTCCGTCTTGGCTCCTGATTTATGCCAGAGAAAATGTATTTAAAATATCTTTAAAATATGCTGAACATGAAAAAATTACGATAAGAATTGATAAATTAAACCTTGATGCATTGCTCATTTTATCATCAAAAATGGTGATTAATGCCCGTAAAAATATAATCCATATTTTGAAATTTGCAAGTTCTAATGAAGAATTAATTTCAGAGATCTCGAAAACGCTTAATTACACGTATTTGGACGCCAATTTTTGATCTGGGACGCAGAAAATCACTGAGGCGGGAGTCCTCCATATGCATGTAATAGGTGCGCGGGAAAATTCAAAGATTTGCCGGTCCTGTTTCAGCCACCTGCTTTGTGGGAAAATGTGTTGATAGTTAACTGTGCTGATATTTACAATGACAGAATTCAGTGACTGAAAGACTCTTTGATGTACTGTTGCCATTTTATAAGAGTACATTAAAAAAAAAAAAAGAACATGATGCAACAGTTAAGCGGCTAGTTCAAAGGCTTTGACTAGCGGCCGAGTGAGAAAATGTACTGATATTTAGTGATTGAATCCAGAGGCAGAAAGACCCAGTTTTAAAATCCTAGCGAGACCTCTGTTTAAAGATATCATATATTATGTAAGATTTTATGATAAATAGTTGTCA